>VUQJ01026522.1:20519-32402 GCA_015108635.1 Andinoacara biseriatus
AACGGCATTTATTCGTCATCTTTATGCCAAACTCCGAATGTGTTGGGTGCTTCACAGTTTGGGGACTTCTTGGGAAATTTATGTCTATGTTTTCTTTTTAAAACATTAAATTATATCACATCATGTCAACCAGTAAAATCAATATAAATAATTTATCTGCATTAAAACCAGAGCTGAAACACAACTACAGCTCCTGAGTGGACATACTAACTAGATTTTCCCTTCTGTTTGTGAGTAAATGAAAAGTTAAATAAAATAAGTTGGCTGGTATCAATCTGCTGCTCGCTCCATTAGCAGCGATTGGCAGGGCCGGATCCATCACCTATGACATAATACACTTTGCCTCACCCAGCACCTCTTTATATTCATTAATGGCTTGTTGTGGAGCTAATCTGTGTGGTGCAGGCTGTATTGCCCCCGAGCTAGCGCCATAATTAAACTCCGAGAGTATAGAGGTCACAGCACAGGCTTCAGCACTGGTGGCGAGTCCGACTTCCAGGCTGCAGTGAGATTTAGTCACAGATGAAATCCTATTTATTTTCTCGAGGGAAATTCACTTTGTGAGAAAAACACGGTTTTGTTATGTTCGTGCTTTTATTTAAAAGTCAACGCTGAATTTTCCCCCTGAATTCTCCAAAACCTTCAACCGTGCAGCAGACAGAAGGAGATTTTGGTTTCAGTTCATTTCACAGTTTGAAAGACCCTGAAAATGTGCCTGGTTTAAATAGGTTCACAAAACAGTGGTTAGGAGAGACACTCCCTACATTTTTCGCTTTTCTGGAGAGCTTTTGATCAAAATACATGAGTTTTTTCTGCAGCTGGACTCGTTTCCAAGGTCAGGAATGAACTTCACGACAACCTTGCAAACTCCATCTGCTGATGAGGACCATTTAACATAATCAAAAACTCCAAAAAGACTTCTAAAGGGACTTCACGGTAAAGCTATTATCACACAGGAACTGCAGCCATAATTTTTATCTTAATCTTAAACCTTCCAGCTATTTGAAAAATGTCCTTGAGATGTCAAGTTGCCCCAGTGGGCGAACAGCACTGCTATTGTTTTGAGTGCGCATCAAGTCTACCGTGATACGGGTCTAGCCTGTCTTTTGACTGAGCATACTTTATATTTGGGCACTTCATTCACTGATAGAGGTTTCAGTTTTGTTTCAGTTTTGGATTTTTAGCCAGCAACCAGGTGTCAGTCCACCAAAGCTTCTGCCTTTGACCATCACCACACTGGGTCCACAGGAGGGCTGGAGCATGTGGCTAACATGTTCCTCTGATTGTCTATCCATAGAAGTCTTGGTCTTGAGGTGGTTTGGGCATCTGATTGGGATGCCTCCCAGGTGAGGTATTCTGGGTATGTCCTCCTGGGAAGAGGCCCTGCGGCAGATCCAGGACACTCCGGAGAATCAAGTACTTCAAAAAAGTTTGACTGGTGATGGCTACTTTGTGATGTTAGCTGACAAAATAATATGGAAAAGGCAAAGTAGCTAAATTACCACTGAGGTTCATCAAGGTTGCGCTGGATTTCTGATTTTACCAAGTGATGGTCAGGCCATTTTTCAGCTTGTTCGCCCATTATTGCATTAAATTAAATAATTAAAGTAGGATCTGTGCTAAAATAAATAGTTTCATGTTGGCATTCATTCCTTATTGAACAAATGTATGGAGCAGCTACACTGATCATCATCACAAAAGGAGAGAAACCAGAAGGAGAATATTCATTGTAATTCAGAGCAGAGACATTATAAACAGTCTATAGGAGAATCCTGAAATACCAAAGATGGTGTTTTTCCCACCGTTTCCCCCAAAGAGCCAATGAAAAGTCAAAATGGGAAATTCTGACACAAAGTAGAGGCTCATACCTGTTTCAGAAGAAGCCGTAATGCGGTGGATAGATGGAAGTATAACATTTAAGGTTAAAAAGCCTTTTGTGGAAAATTAATTTCTCTTTCTTATCTCTAACATTTCTGAGAATGAGGCCACACAGTTTACATTGTGGAGGGTGGACGGCAGCGGTGGTTTCAGTTTTTGGCAACCTCACAGGGAGGAGATCGGACTGCGGAGAAGATTGTTCAACTTTACTACAAACAGAAGGACAAAACACAAACTACAGAAGAAAGGAACTAAAGTTACTCATCAATATGCTGGTCAATTATCAGATAATTTAGTAACAGATACTTAGAATAAAAAACAATTTTTACTCTTTAGTCTTTTAGGTGCTCTTAGTGTACTTATAGCCCATGTCAAATGTTGTTTTACTTCATATTTTTTAAACTGGCTAAAAAAATATATTCAATTTGTTTTTGTTTTTTTTATAAACACTTTAAACTTTAGTAACATGTAAAACAAACAGTTGGATTCACTGATTGATTGGTCTGTGCTGCCTTCTGAAGACTGAAGTGGACTATTTCCTGCTGTGTCCTACATTAGAATGAGGACAAATGCATTAAAATATCTTGTCCCCCCTCAAAAAAAAAAAAGATGTTGTTAGGAGTGAAGGCCTGCAAGGGCTAGAAAACTTGAAGCTAATTCATAAAACTTAATTTACTTTAACAAAAATAGCAAATAAAACTGTAAGTCTTAATTGTAAGCGCCTAAAAAAATGGGAGCTGGATAAAATCATGCAGAGAGCTGCTACATTCGTGGCACACTTTGAACAGCGAGGAGACTTCAGAGTTACTTTATCACAGAAGAAAAACTGGCGGTGGGACAAAAAAAGTCAATAGAATCCTCCAAATAGTACTCTTACATTTAAATTCACAGATTTGATGGTGATGCATACTTCGCGCCTGGCGGAAGCAGGGCTATTCATCACGTCGGCTGGGAGAGGGGAGGGTGGGGGAGGGGAGGGGATGGCTGTCCGCGGACTCGGCCACCTTGATTAATGTGATTTGATCTTGACAGTGGACCCCTAATTCATCAAGACCTTGATCTAGCTGTCGCTCCCCCCTGCCTGTGCCAAATTCACCTAATTACAGGAACATTGCGCAGCAAATTAAGTGCGGTGTCATTTGTCGCCTGCCGCGGCACTTTATTACACACTCGTGGCAGCGTGTCAAAGGTCCCCTCCTTGATTGTCTAACATGACATCTCTCCGCCGTCCCCTTTATCATTGTTTGCATATACCGTAATGAGAGGGCTGGTTATTTTGTCAGGCCTGTCATAAAAAGCAGCCGAGGGGAAGCTTCTTTTTTTCCCTCAAACGGATGCACAGGACGCTTTTTCTTCCCTCGCCGTCGCCGGCAGATGACAGTGAGGCGAGAAAGTTGCAGATGAGGAACAGTTCCTCCTCTGTGACGGTGTCTCTGTGGACAGAGCGAGGCTGCAAACAGCATCATGTATGAGGCAAGGATCTGGTCTACATCCTGAAACTTTTGGTGGAACGAAGTAACTTTTCTAAGAGGGCATTTCTAGTCCTGGAGATGGGATGATGAAGCACACTTCCCTGATCTGTTAATGCTAATTACAGTGTGCCTGCTTATGCAGGACTTCAATAAATCACATCACAAAATGCTTCACCGGGGCAACAAAATAAAATCAAAGAAGCATGCAATAAAAGGCAGCAAAAAGACATTAAAGATCATGTGAAATGAGGAAAGTCTAAAAGTTTGTTTTAATATGCAACTTAAAGGAAGTGATGAACTTCACCAACCTGTTTTCTTCCAGCAGACTGTTCAGGCCTCAGAGCCCCTTTAGCTTTTTCTGGTTCCCTGAAACAGGCTAAAGATTAATAACAAACACTAGTCTGGAAAAACGTGAAACGATCAAGAAGAACGTCTTTGTTTGAGTTCATGAACATTATTTGTTAAAGTCAAAACTGATCTATCTGAAATAAAATTAAAGTAATGTAACTGAAGTGTAGAACGACATCCTGTGAAGGGACTTGGACTCTCGTCTCCAACCCATCCAGGATAAGGATGGGAATTTTTTTTTCACTGCTTCAAAGAGGAAAATCTCTACTTTATGCACAATAAATATAAGATCAGACACATAAGAGAAGGAGGTGAAATTTTTCTCCAACAACATGAAAAAAAAAGTTCCAAGACACTTGTTAATAGATTAACTTTCATTACATTTTTTATAAATTGCAGCAAAACAGCTGTAAAATCTTAAACTTTGTTCTCAAACACACAGTGAGCTGGTTTTCTGGTTAAAAGCCCAGCAGCTCAGTTCTGTTCAGTGTACAATCAGAAATGTTGAGATAAAGGAAAACAGCTCCGCTGTCTCTAAATGTTAAAATCACGATGCCCTGTTTTGTTTGCTACCAAAACGCACCTTGTGTTGCAAAATAAAACAGCAGCGTCACTTCCATGGAATTAGAAGAGTCTGGGTACAACAGGCTGTCATCTGCATAAAAAAATAACAAGATATCATCAGATTACATTAGTGAGTTAAACCCACTGTTTTTAGGCAATACAAATGTCACCAACACGAATAGATGTCACAGCTGGTGTGGAATATTAGACTGTTTCTCTGCCGAGTTATTTCATTTAGGTGATTTGGAAAAAGGTATTGGCCATCCATTTTCGGACTTTACAAAGGCAGCCCTTAAGAGAGCCAGATGATCTAAAGAGTGAGTATATCTCTGTGTCATCAGCTGAAACCCAAATTATATGCCTGAAAGGGAAACGTGTACAAGCAAAATAAACGTGGTCCCAAAACGGACCCCTGTGGCACAACATACCTAACAGAGTCACAAAGTTTCAAACCAATATATAACAATCATGAACTTTAAAACAGTACTATATATGTCCACTCAACGCTGCAGTCAAGAAACAACCTTCTCAACGTTGGTTTAAATTTTAAAGGTATTTTCAAGTGCAGCAGAGCCCAACATTTTAACCTGTTGTAGAGCTGTCCTGATGTCTGAGCTTCATGTGTTTCCTGCTAAATTGACCTCTGAGCATCCACCAGTTAGGGTTAGGTTCACATCTGCTTCTTTATATGGATTTCTTTTACTTATTTGACATCTTCAAAGGGAAAAGTGACTATGAAACGTGTGATTTATTGTGTATTAAACACTTCAAACAGAATACAAACACTACATGAACCATGCCTGACAAATCAAATGGAAAACACATCTTTAAATTAAAATTTACTATATACATTCGGAAATGTGATATTTAACATTAAAAAAACAACTTTTACATGTCATTTTCTAAACTGTGATCTGTCATGAATAGTTTCCACTGCTGAGCTTTGCTTTTAGGAATGAACAAGATATTTCTCCTGAGACATCTCTACACTGGTGCCCATAACCTGCTGATTTGGATAAGTGTTTGAAACATTAGAGTTTTTGTTAATTAGTCTGCTGCCAAATTTGCTCCTCGGAATTGAAAATGTATCCGTACCTCATTAGAATTTGGTTGAAGAGTTCTTAGTGACACTCGCATAAATAAAATGCATTTCCTTAAAGCTTTGAGGACAGAACAAACGGAGGATGAAATGATGAAGTGACTTCTGAAGCAGGCCATGATTTGCAGCCCCATCTTCTGTTTGTTTGTATCTAGGTCATTTCTTTTACTGCATGAGGCGTTCGGGGGTTTCGGGTTGGCGACGGTGGAGGAGGTTGAGGTGGTGGAGGGGGCGTTGTTGCCTGTTAAGTTTGAGAGGTCTGCTTCACGCAGCCAACTCATAAACCTACAGTGGAAGTTTATTCAGCGCTGCGCTGCTGCACCGTGTGATTTATCTAAATCAGAGAGCTCGCTGGGCCCGACACCAGAGACGAGAGTCACTGTCACGCTGTAATTCATCTCTGGTGTCGTCCACATATATGCACACACACACACACACACACACACACACACACACACACACTTACAGGATGTGCACAAACAAACACAAGCAAACAAAAATAAACAGAGGGAGGCACAAGAGTACATATAGCTCAGATGCAACTTTTACTGCACATACAGTAATTTTTAAGAGATTTGAAATCACAACAAATTCAATGTTTAGAACCCTGATCTCTCTTTTATTTAAAATATACTAAAGTTTAACCTTCAAGGTCCCAATAAGACCAGAGTGGATTTATTTAAATTGGGAGTTTTGGAGGCGCAAAAGAGCAGATATGTAGGTGTGCTGTTTATGTAGAGGTTTAACTTGGAAAAAATCAAGCAGAACTGAGTCATAATAACATTAGAGATCCACTCAGTGAAACAGCTTTTGTCAGATCAGATGTGACGGTCTCCAGTTTAAAAGCTTCCTGAAACACAGGAACAATCATAGCTCAGCTGTTTTTTATTGTCTAACTTCATAAATTATCAGCAGCGCTAACAGCGTGGGAACCAATCTGAGCGCTCATGTGCAGAATGCCTCTGGCCCTCCTCCTGTTCAAACCAGGCCAATCACAGCCGTTTATCTAATATGGAGCAGGTCTGAAAACAACCAAGATGGCTGCTGCTGATATGGAGCAGCCTTTTAAATCTTCCATTGTCCAGTAAAATAACTGGATGGCAGATTTCCTCTGAGAGAACAATTAAATGGACCTGAAGCCTTTGTTGATAAGAAAAACATGCTGGATGTACTGTGTCCTATATCCTGCCATACTTTGTTCCATAGGTACAGATTAATGTGTATTTTAATGTGTCAGGCTAACAGACCAAAGATGTTATAAATGAATGCTTAAAAATAAATAAATGCTTATGATTGTATTAGAAAAGTGATAATCTAATCCTGCACATCATGTTCCAGAGTTTAACAGTCTACTCTGCTGACTATGTAGAAAGGTCACTGTAGGCTTAAAAAAGAGCAGCAGGGGTAATATTTGGAGAAAAATATTAGACTTCCAAGCTTAAGTCCTAAATTTACTGGAATGTTAAGCAAACATCATTTTAGAGAAAAAGTAGCAGATTTTCAAGAAAAATCTTAGAATTCACCAGAGGTAAAGTCAAATTTATAAACTTTACCAGGTTAAAAAACAAACAAACAAAAAAACACCACAGTCTGCAGTTTATGGCTTAATCATTAATTGACACTGAAATTATCTGACATGTACAATAATTGGCAGACAACTACATTAAAACCGACATACTGACCTTAAACTGTCACTATACGCTGATGATGTAATTTTGTTTATTACTGAATTTCAAAAACATGGTCCAGTCATGAAGTTCAGTGACTCCAATTAGTTGAGGCAAAGCCTAGCAAACAGGTAGCAGCTACTGTATCACCACAGGCTATAGTGACCTAAAACCCTCAAAAAACTAAAAACAAAGGGATGAGTTTTAAACAAAAATCCACCCCCTCTACAATTGTTACAAAAGTGGAAATTAGCTATACAGACCAAAAATGTTTTTGTGGCAGGCTGCAAACCTGTTTATTTCTGCTGTAAAGTTGACCTGTTATCATAGGAGTCTGTGGGCATTGGCTTACCTTTGAAAACAGCCTCAAGTGGCCATTAGAGGAACTGCAGTATTTTGTTGAGCTTAATTTTTCAGTGCTGACGTTGGTGTTTCATAGCATGCGTTGGTGTTACATTTTTGGAATGTGCAGAATTGTGTGTTTTAGATTAAAGCTCCAAGAATTTATTTGACTGCTGGAGGTAGAAAAGCAGCTGTATAAGTATTTACGAGAGGTGGATAATTTGTCCCAATGCTTAAAACACACTGTGCTAATTATAATTTGAAGAAATGAAAAGTACACCATAAGATTAGAATTTGTTCTCGAGAGACCAAAGAGAGACGCGTCCTCTTTGTAACGCTGACCCGTTTCAGTCTCTTCTGGATGGCTCCTTCCTGTCTCAGCCTGCTACGTGGCGCCGGACCAGGACACGCTCCGAAGGTCGAGCATTGTGTTCACCCCACAGCCTGCCCCCACCTTTTGAACATCTGAATATTACATGACTGGCTCTTAGTGCAGTTAAACAAAGCTTTCAGGTTGGATTTAAAGAGAGAAATATTTATATTCTCATCTGATTCAGACTGTGATTGTTGGAGGAGCTTGTTATCACAGTAAACAACCCAGCTTAGGCTGAATTCAAAGACAGACAGACCTCAGGCTGTTACATGACGAGAGCGTTAATAATTCAAGCAGACCGAGGGGCTGATTATGTTTTTGGGTGGAAAATCAGATCTTTATCGTGTGCGTGGGGAGACAGAAAAACATTGCCTCAGTCGTGATGCAATCCAACGCTCTGGCTACAAGGTAGCTGAGTCTTTGTTGAATGGACAGACGAGGGACTGTATTTTTAATGAAGCAGTCAGGTGAGAGATAGGAAAGATTTGGTGAACTCTAGGCAGAGGTCGCCACACAGTTTATTGACATTTCTAACTTTTGAAACTGGTCAAACCCCAAAAGTCTTTTAAGCCAGTGGTTAATAAGAAATTAGAACGTTCCTTTCATCTTCCTGAGAAACTTCAACTTCACAAGAGGTTTTTGCTGACACTGATGGTTGACGTCGGCAGTGACTCTTTGAAACTCTTCTCTCTCAAGTTGAAACACGAGATCAGTGCATTTTAGTTCAATTAATAACTGATGATGGAACATTTATTTTCTCGTCCTGCACCATAGTCTCCTTAACCATTGAGTTTAAGGATAAAACGTCTCGATTTTTAAGCACATACTATAAATTAATCAAAAAGTGCACCTTTAAACTATAAACTATTTCAATTGAACTACTCTTTGATTTTTTTTTACCACTTAGGGGCTCAAAAAAAAGCCCCTCTGGACTTGTAATCACTTGGAAATTCTGACGTGTTTTATTTTATACAGGACCAGGAGCAGCCGTAGCTACCAGAGACAAAAACCTGGCAACCCAACTTAAAGAAACCCATTAAGAGGGGTTACATATACTCGCAGAACTGGAGTTACAACCAGTACGTACTGTTTTGACAGACAGCTCTGCAATAGGACAACAAGCAAAATTTACAACTTTTGCTCCATACTATCCAAATTGCTCCAAAACCAGCACTAAACAAGTTCAAAAATAAGTTCAAAGTCAAGTCCAAACCGGCCCAAAGCCTAATCATAAACCAAAGGCAATGTGAAGAATAAAGCACAACCAAGTCAAAACTAAGTCTTAAGTTCTAAACAAAATACAAAACCAAGAATAAAACGAAATTCAATTCATAAGTCCAAAATTAGACTAAAACCCAAGTCCAAACTACAGAAAAACCAGACTGAAACCAGACTAAAAGAATGTAACCAGGTCCAAAGACAAAACAAAACAAAGTCTAAAGCCAAGTCTAAAATGGCCCACAGCCAAGTAAGATATCAAGAACAAAGTCATAACATAAGACCAAAATTAGTCTGAAATCAAATCCAAAACCAGGTCAAGAATTGTCTAAAACTTGAACTGTTTTGGTCTAAAGCCAAGTGCAAAAAGCAGTTGACAACCCAGTCCAAAATCTGGTGTTAAACAAAGTCCACACTTGGACAAAACCAGTCTAAAAGTAAGCCCAAAGACAAGCCAAAGGCGAGACTAAAACAACTCAAAAACATGTCAAAAACAGTTGAAACCGTGTATCAAGCAAAATCCAAAGACTGAAACTAGTCTAGTCCAGCCCTGTCCAAAACAAAATGGAAACTTTTCTAAAAAACAAGTTCCAAACTAGTTCATGGCTTGTGTAAAACCAAGTACAGACATGTAATCCAAAAACAGAGCCCTGACCTCATGGTGTCAGTGATATGAGAAGACACTGAGAATTAGTTTGACAGAGAAATCTGGGAACTTCTCCAGTTTTTCAAAACATCCTCACTTCAGATTTAGTGCACAGAAACTTTTGTGCATAAATTTGAGGTTATTCAAAGCTCAGAGTCACAGATTCAAGACAAAGGTGTCAGCTTTGCATTCTTTTATTAGGCTCGTCTTCCAAAAACCACAGAATCAGCCCTCTTACAGATAACCTAACAGAGGTAAATGACACCCACAAAATGCCCTGTGGACACAAGTGCAATCTGTAAAGGTTGCTCTTCCTTGCCATGCACCACTTCCTCCCTCACTGTTGGCTTGTCCTCGTGACCCTGATCTCACCCTTTCCTCCGACTCTCCCAGATCAAACGCTCGATAGAGGAATCGCATTAGACATGATCTCACTCTTTGTGTACACTGAGGTGGAGGATCGGGTTTGCAGATGGATTACTCATCATCACCCCGCGAGTTTTTTGAGTGTGACGGCGCTTCAGGTGGTCATGTCAAAGTGTGCTTCATGTCGATGGTGCGCAGCTTTCAAAAGCGGAGATCCTCATTCTGAAAGCTGACAAGTATTATGTGTGTATATCTTATTCCTCTGTTACAAAAGTGTGAACACTGCCGCTGGAGCTGGTTGCTGGGAGGGTTGAAGGAGTTTAAAGAGCATGTGCAGCATGCAGGAGTTTGTCTATAATTTCTCTTTTCTGTTGCAGCCCTCCAGGTTTGGCCGGCAGCCCCGTCATCTCTGACATCTCCCTGATTCGCCTCTCACCCGCCGCAGTGGCAACGGGCGACTCCCCTTTCAGCCCGCCTCACCCGTACGTCAGCCCTCACATGGAGCATTACCTGCGCTCTGTGCACGGCAGCCCCACCCTGTCCATGATCTCAGCAGCCCGAGGACTCAGCCCAGCGGACTGTGAGTTCACCCATCTTCTATTCTTTATCTACGAGTCAAACAATGACACCCTGGACTTGGAGTTCTCATTTATTTCTCTGTCCTACATTACTCTTCCACATGATTTGGTCATTTTTCAGGTGGCGAATTCAATCAATATCATCTGAACAATTTAACATTATTTCAATGAATATATTTGTTATATATTTTAGAACTTTTTTCACACTTTAATTTATAAATCTAAACATATTTGACTCAGTTTCCTTTCAGGAGTTCAAAGTCCCTATTTAGCTTCATATAACTGTCCAAAACCAAGATAAAAAGAAAAACGAATGAAACCAAGAATAAAGCAATCGAACCGGGTCAGAAACTAGTTTTTAAGCCCAAATCTAAAACCAAAATGAAGTCGACCAAAACTGGGAACCAGGACCAGAATCAAGTCAAAAACCATTTAAAAGCCTTTGAGCAAAACCAGGCTGAAAGCCAAATATGTAACCAAGAATAATTGATTATTTGGTTTCTCTTTAATAGGGAAATATTTTTACATTACAATATTGTTGTGAACTGGAGATATATAAATAAAACAAAATGTAAGTCAGAAATCAGTTTTAAATCAAACTAGTCAGTCCAAACTAGTTCAAAAGTCCAGACAGTCACAAACTAGCCTAAAACAACCCAAAATTAAGTCAAAAACTCATTTCAAACCTTGCACAAAAGCAGGCTGAAAGACAAGTTAGAATCCAAATTTTAAACCAAGTATAAACTCTAATTTAACCAAATCAGAAAAGCTTTATTTAATCTATTTTGTCCAAATATAGTCTAAAACCGGTCCAAACCAATTAACCAATTTGGTGCAGCTTATAGCCACTCCAATTTATCTTAAAGCACCAATGAACATCCCACTTCAGTTGTACCAGTGCCTTATAATCATTTGATGAAATTATTTTATTTATTTTAATATGTTTAATTCTTTGGGATAGATCCTAAAATATGAACCCAATTTACAAAAATGTTAGTTTTATTCAGTATTTGCACCATGCACCCAAACATTGATCTAGTAAAAAAAAGATGCCTTGTAAGAGATTTACCTTCGAGCTGCACTGCACAGACAGGACGCACCTTAAGGGGACATTTCACCTTAAATATCTGATTCCAAACACTTTTCCTCAGGCCTTTTCTGCTGTTGTCAATCCAGTTTGTTTTAAGTGTATTGACTGTAGAGACATTTACCTCCTTTTGCACATAAATAGCGCCCACGTTGTGGTACCCGTCAGACCTTGGGTTTAATTCCAGTGGCTGAAAAGTGGTTTAGAATACTGCAGTAGCATCCTTGAGTAACTTTGTGTTTTTA
>VUQJ01026522.1:32430-47585 GCA_015108635.1 Andinoacara biseriatus
AAGCAGTCTTTCTGCAGGGAAAACTTGACCTGCCACACTGATACTGAGAGGATCTTTTTAGAAACATTAAGTTGAAATTGATAAAACAGTGCTGGCACCCCCCCACACCCCCCGAACAGCCCCCTACCCCCCCTCAAAATCCCCCCGTTACCCCTCCTTAAAATCTAGCCGGACTATTCTTCCTCAGCGTTGAATTACAATAACAGATTGGAACGAGGTACCGGGATGGAGTATAAATCTTCTTTTACAGTATGTCAGTGGTAATGTGGCAAAGCTTTTAAAGTGAAATAAGCAGCCGTGCCTGAGATCGGCTCGTGATAAAGCCTCACAAAAGCAGAGAGGATGGAGAGCGAATGCAAATAGATTGTTGAAAGACAAGGTGTTGGGCTTGGAAACGAAGGTCCACCAGCTTTTGGATGTTCCTGGTGACCTCTCTTTATTCACCTCAGGAAGGTGAGGTGAATACATTATTGTTATAGGAGACTTTGGCAATGAAAAGTCTTTAATATGCGAACAATAAGTTGACCAGAGCGTGTTTAAATAAACAACTATTTTGTTTTTGGAGTTTTAAGCCCCTTGGCTCTCTTCCTGCACCGTGTGGTTCATGCTTCATCTGATTAGCTCGCTCTCCGGTCATCATTCAGGAGTTTTTAAGGTGGAAATGTGATCCTGTGAGGGCGAATTAGGGGCAGCTACTTCGGCTATGAAGTCAGCACGAGCACGACGTCTGCTCTTTTTTTTTACGCCCAGAGGCCTGATGTCGTCTGAAAGATCGATTAGGACACGAGAGCAGGAGGGAGAGCCTCTGAAACGAGGGAGCAGGCACACTGTGAGGAGGTCAAGGAGTAAAACAGATTCATAATTCAGGCTTATAGGTGCTGACACTTTTAAAAGGACCTTACTGGGTGCAGATGTTAACACAATGCACACTCGAGAAGGGAATTGTATTAGAAAGTAGCTGCAGACCACCTTATAAACTGACAGGCTATGGAGCAGTTTGCAGATTAATTAAGTGGCTGTAACCTTTTCCCACGTGATGTTTGTTCCTCACTATTAGTAAATCAGATCTAATATTTACACTCTGCAGTCTCTGACCCTAACATGCACCAACACTATACTGAGTTCTTTCTGTTGTGAGACTGAAGAAACGGGGGGTGGGGGGGGTCAGAGCACCTACATGGGCCGCTGCACATCAGCGACTCCGCCCCGCCCCGCTGGCCCCTCACTCCATTCAGAGAGCCCCTCAGTGTGAGGCTCCAAGAATGTATCCCTCTCCCCCTTCTCTCCCTCCTCCTGTTTAGTCATTCACTCCATCCCTGCATCGATCCATCCTCCATGTCCCCATTTCCCATTCTCCTAGCTTCCTTTACGCTCCCTCGTTTTGATTCTCTCCCCTTTCTTCTGCAGTGGCCCACGAGCATTTGAAAGACCGTGGGTTATTTGGACTTCCTCCTCCTCCACCTGGAGCCAGTCCGGCTGAGTATTACCACCTAATGGCAAGCCACCGGAGCCCCTACAGCGAGCTGCTCATGCAAGGGGCCGGGGCCACTGCGGGGGCCCACCTGTCTGACTACATTGCTCCCATTGATGGTGAGTACCTCTGAGCTTTGGCTGGGAATGCTTCCAGCTGTAGTTTCAAAGAAATATTTTTAAATCTCTAGTTTTGGGTTCCTGGGACACTCACTGTCAGTTTAAGGCTCAGAGTTTCAGACATAATGAAAGTGGGACAACAAAAAACTGCAGTTCCTCTAGTGTCCACTAATTCAGCCCCCACAGACTCCCATGTCACAATGCTGAGTGTTCCAGCAGAAACAAACATGTTTACAGACTGCTACAAAAATCTTTATGGTCTCTATAACTAATCTCCTCCTTCATAACAGCTGTATGGCTGCATTTTTTAACTTGATCAGGCCTTTAAGATTACATTATTTGGAACATGGCAGCTTTAAGTTGCAGGTGCCTTTGGCTGTTAGCTGTCTGCTAGGCTGCACCTCTGGACTGTATCTATATATCTATGTAATATAATCACATCATCTGCATATAGTGATAGTTTGTGCTCAGTATGTCCCTTTTGGAGCATTTTTCGATGCAATTTTCTGATAAATTATGTGGTTTTCTGTTTAAAGTGAAATGAAAATCACATTTTAATCACTTAAGGCCTTTACTATATTAGGTTTTCCCTTTACTACCCAATATATAAAAAAAAAACTGGGAAGAAAATCAATTCATTTTCTCTCTTTCCTTTTTATTCTTGTCTTTGTGTAGCAAATTTGGCATTCAGAGTGTTTGTGTGGGTTATTTAGGGTTGTAGGTGTTATTTTAGCTGGCACCTCTATAGCGTTAAAGGACCAGTTCACCCAGATGACTAAATGAGTGTACAATCTCACTGACTTAAAGAAAGGTCTCTTTTCCCACCAGCCCACCCGGCACTATCCAATGAGCTGCTCTGACCCTGATTAGGGAGATGAAATTCATATCACGTTGGAGATGAAACAGAGATCACAGGAGAGGTGTATAAATAAAGAAGCCCTGTGTACATTTTTCATGTCAAACAGCTTCAAACAGCTGCAGGGCTTCAGGTATTGGACTCGTACTGAGCAGCACGCCTCCACGCCGGGCCTCCACCAGCAGTTTTCCGTAAACATGGAGGACTTATTGTGGCACTGTGATATTTCCACTGCTGGGCACATTCAGCTGCAGCAGGTATATTTAATGTAATGAATTCCTGCTTTGAAGCAGCGCTTTGCTCGACACCTTAAAAGGGTACCCGTGTCTGAGAGGGAGACCGATGGTGGAGGGGAAGTCCTAGTGATGAACACCAGATAGCGTCATCTGTCTGAGTCTCTGTGATGATACCTGCCAGCTTAACGCCTCTGCTCTTGCACAGATGTGACACTTCCTGTTAACATGTCTCATACAGTAATTCTCCAACTGGGTTGCAGGATATTTAGTCACCTTTGCTTTTCTGGGTGCTTTATACAACTACTGCACAAGACCAGGCAGCTTTATTTTCCCCAGAGTTCATGGAGAAAAGTCATAATTCTGGCTTTAACCTCACAATTTTGATCTTTTCCAACAAAAATCTGATTTTTCTAATAGAAATTTGACTTCAGTCTCAGAATTCTTACTTTTTTTCTCAGAAATTTGGCTTTTCATAGTAAAGGCTTGTGATCCCAGGAGGTATCGCATGAGATACTCCTTTTTTGCACACTCTACTGTCTTTTTGTATTTCTCACAGGTTTACATGTTTTATTTTAGTCTCTAAGTCTCTAAGACCTATTTGAAGCCTGCTCTTGGATATAGTTTGGAGTTATGTGAAGTGTAATCGTGGATATAATTTGAAGCTGCAAACTCTAAACTCTTGTAGCTGCAGCGTGTCTCCAGTAGACATTTCAGGCCTTAGTAACCCTGTCATAAACGTCTTTTTGCCATTTGTAACTGCTTTAATTTGTTGCCTCAAAGATGAGCTCAGCGGCGCGCCGGCGTGAAGCCGCTCTGTGGTGCGTGGGCGCAGGTTCGAGTCCCGGCCTATCTCCAGCTTGCTCCTTCTCCGCTCCAATAAAAGCCGCTGTGGCAAAAAAAGATGAGATCAGTGTAAATCTGATCTGTGGTTTGTCACAACTAGAATTTAATGATCTTCATCGACTTTCGATGGTGTTTGATCACGAAATGACTCGTTTTAATGATATTTTATACTGTTCATCATCAGGAGATGTGTCACAATATTTTCCTATGTTTAGCTTTTCTCTTTGGCTACCCCCCCATTTCTAATTGGTATCACACAAAAGCGTAGCCTGGCCCTCAGTTCAGCTTCAGTTGATATCTCCTTAACACAATGTAAAGTCACAGCAGTTTTTTCGCAGCTTCATTTAATTTTGGATTTAAACTATTTAAAAAAAAAATGGCTTTACGTAAGTGAGTCTGTTTGACTTGCATATATTCACTGTCTGCTTGGAACAATCCTCATCTTCGACTTCTTTACTGTAATATAGAAAATAGAAAAGGGCACAGAGATGTTTTCTACTCATATCCTCTTTACCTGAACCGTAACACGCTTAAAGGACAGAATAGCATATTTTCATGGGAATTTGAGGTCTTTGCATTTCAAAAACCACCAGGCTTCACTTCTAAAGTACCGATCTATGAGGTCCACAGCGCCACTGAAAACATGGCGAATGTCTGGAGAAGTTACAAATAAAAATATACAAACATTTGGTGACTTCAGGCCACAGTGAGCGAAGCGGTTGCCTGCAGAGCCGCTGAACGAGCCGTCAGCCTGTGTTAAACTCTTCCCCGCAGGCTTGTGAATGAGCTCGCTGTGTTGTGGTGTCGGGGGCCAAAGTTGTGCTGCTGAGAGTGACGGCAGGCTGCCAGCGGCGTGAAGCCGGCCAGCCGCGCTCACTAAAGCTGTCATAACTCAGTTTCCAGCCGTCCCGAAACACTGTGCAGGCGCTGGGGCCAAAGCAAACGGAAAGCACGTTTGGCTCCGTCATTGTTAAGTTATTCACTGAAACTGCGAGGAGAGAGCTGCGAGACCACTTTACCTGCCAAACGGCTCCAAATGTTTCCATTCTTAGAAACAAGGGGAGGAAGGCTGGTAGTGTTTGAGAAAAAGTAGTCAGAAGAAGCCACACAGCAGGTATCAGAGTCTTCTAACACGACTGTGGAAATGGTGCCCAAGATGCTTTCTTCATCCTCATCTTCATCCTCATCTTCATCTTCTGGCTTTGCAATCATTCCTACAAATTCTTAGTTTTCTGCAAATGTGTGACTAAAGGGCACATTTATGAACAGGCAGCATTCAAAATATTTTAAGGCTTCAAGTTAGCATTTTGGGGGCAATTTTGGTGTTTTTTTTTTAAATATCAGCAAATTTAAATCCTTGAATCACACTCACCAAATACTTAACTTCTTGGACATCTGTTAATACAAATACCCACACAGCAAATGCAACTTTCACATCTTAACATGTTTTGGAGGCTCAAGCTGACATTAGAGGAACTGTAACTTTTGGCAGCACTTAATTGTTCAGCTCCAGAGGTTTCTGATTGATTTTATTAGTGTAAAATCACATAGTAACAGTTGGGGATGTTTAGTTCTTGCATGAGGCTAATAAAGCTTTGGTACACACGAAGCTGACAGGAAGTTGTTGGTTTCCACTTGATAGTTTTGGCGAGGTCACAAAGCTGAAGCCAGAATTATTCCTCTGGTGTCTCCTCATCGTTCACACCATCTGTGTTAGTTTTATGCCGGTGCCGCTGAGTTACGGACGTTCTGAGTATTCTCAAAGGTTATTGTTTTTGAAAATGATCTCTCTCTTCATCAGGCCAGTTTTTGTCTGCAGCTCGACTCGTTGAAGTTATTACTCAAAACAAGCGGATAATTCTTCCATATTGGACTCTGAGCCGAAGGAAACGTTTCTGTTACAGATAAAACAGTCTGACTCTGCAGGAGAAGAACAAAAACGTAGCAAAGTCATAACATGAGATATTATTTTAGGGCTATTACACCTAGATTTTTATGGCAGATGGTGATTTTGTTGAGGAAACGAATTTGCACGACTGTTAGACTGTTTTGTTTTGTTTTGTTTTGTTTTGTTTTGTTTTGTTTTGTTTTGTTTTGTTTTGTTTTGTTTTGTTTTGTTTTGTTTTGTTTTGTTTTGTTTTGTTTTGTTTTGTTTTGTTTTGTTTTGTTTTGTTTTGTTTTGTTTTGAGCTCCAGCGTGAGAGTGCGACCGTGTAACACATCTGGGCCCAATCTGGACCTCTCCTGGCACTTGCAGCTCAGTTGCCGCACTGGCAAGTGTTGTTTTTCACAAACTGAACATCCTTGACATCTGGCTGTGCTGCAGGAGCCATGCTGACCCCAAGTTTGTGCAGCCATTCAAGGCCAAAGAAAACTGCAGATGTGAGCCACATCTGGGCCAAACATTCACTTCTATCTGGGAAGCATCTCTGACTGGCTTTCCTGATATTTGTTGCTTATATAAGGCAGAAATTTATTTTTATTTTTTATTTTTTTTGGGGGGGGGTCATAATTTTGTAACTTTTGCACAAACTTTTCTTTACAATTAATAGTTGTTGGACTCATTTAAAATTTTAGGGGCACTGCTATCAAAGTTTGACCCCAGAAGAAGCTAAAGTGTTAGCAGCTTCCTGGTTTTCATCGAAAATTTGTGACTGTCCTTTAATAGTCTCGCTCGGGAGCCCTTCTCTTCCTAAAATGTTTCACCAGCACACCTCTCACACACACACACACACACACACCTCTCCCCCACCCAGCCCTCCCCGTGGCAGGATCTGATATAAATCACAGTGGAGGAATGGAGGAGTGGGGGAGGCGGCGGTGGCAGCGGTGGCAGCGGCGAGCGAGTCCGAGCCGGGGTTTTCCATTGGTCCATTTATCAGGGGAAGTGGCACATTAATAAACACATCTCCCCAGAGGTGAGAGGAAGTAACAGAGATGAATATGGCTGCCAGTCCTGAACGGCGGCGTCCACGCTGCTGCCGCCACCATCATCACTGATAACAGGAGAAAAAAAAACCTCACCCCCACCATCAGCATCAACCTGAGCTTTATCTCAACTTCATCTGGTTAAATGTCCAAATTAGCATCCGGTGACACCCCCCCCCCCTCCTTCCTCCCCAAACAGTAATAAACCTCCAGAGCTGAGACGTCCCTCGAGATACAAGCACTGATGTTTTTCCTCTTCTGTGGATTTCTTGGATCATCATTCAAATTCCATATGTCCCAGCATAAAAATGCACCCCCCCCCTCCTCAAGTCCTTAAACAGATAACAGATGCTGCAGGACATACTTCGAAAGACCCTCCAAACCCCCGTCATCAAGTACAGCAGTGAAAGCAAACAAAGCAGAATTAATCGCTCGCCAAGCTCCTCACTGTCACAGGAAAAGCTCAACGTCAGAGCCGGTGACAGGAAGTGAGCCAGATGTGCAGGAGTCCCCCCCCCCAAAAAAAAACTGTTTCTTTGTAAGGAGGGAGGACACATTTCAACGTTTATACTAACAGTTCCTCTTATAGGCAGCGTTAGTGTCAGGTGCTCAATACCCACATTTAAACCCGGTAAGGCTCCTTTTAGAGGCACCAGCAGTGTTGTAAATCTGATGGATAAACTCCTTTTTTATTTCATGCCCATCTTTCACGTAAATATCTGCTGCATTCACAGTCGCTTTTATGTGATTTCATATGCAGAAAAAAAAGTGCAACTTTTAACGCCTACAGCTGAGAAAACTCCAAAAACACTGACATAAATCAACCACGAGCACACATTTATTTAATCCTGTGAGCAGTAAACAGATGTAGTTGTGTGCATTATGCATGTATAGACGTGCCGAAAAGCAGCCACAGATATGAGTCAGTGCACATGTTGTAGATTAAGACTGTAACCGGTCACGTTGCAGTCATTATCAGAGCACGGCGTGCTACATTATCAGCTAAAGCTGCTTCTCTAAGCTGTACAAGTCCAACGCACAGACAGATAGTACCTGCTAATTAGTGCTAAGTAAATGCCTTGTAGGGATCTATAAAATATAAGCACACAGTCTTAGTTCCCGTCTCTTTATGCCCCCCCCACCCCCGGCTCTAAAGGTCTACTTTCTTCTCACTGGCCAATTTCAGGAAGCCTGCTGAGGGGCAAAATCATAGACTGTAAGTAAAAGGTAGATGTAGCTGCTCTTTACTCCTAGTTTATGCATGATGTTGTTGTAAAATCACACCTGCTGGCAAGCAGATGTGATCTGTTTTTTTCGAGTTGTCATGCAGTCTCAGTTTTTACCACAATTTCAATGACTGAGCTCAAAGAGACGGAGACGCTGAAACAGCTTAAAAAGGCAAAAAAAAATCTTTGAAAAAGAGTGTGAGTGGTAGCAGCTCTCATTCAGGAGAACACTGTGATTCATTTGCATTAATCTGTGTGATGCACCCATACAGTTTATGGCTGTAGCTTGCTAACCAATCGAAGCAGCATTAGCTGATAACGTTTCTCCATCCTCTGGCTCTAAAAACTGACACGGTGATTGGCTAAAGTGCTAACTTTAGGGTTTCAGAATACCTGGCATCAATGGGCGACATCACGGTGGTTTCTTACTTCATTTATATACAGTCTGTGGGGATCGACTCAGTGTTGGACCTGGCCTCAAGTGGCCATTAGAGGAACTGCAAGTTTTGGTACTTTGATACTTGAACTGCATGAAGTCTGAGAGAAGGTACGCACACACCTACACAAGAAGTCCACACATCAAATTTTTTTAGGGAAAAATTACCTGTAGTCTCACTTTGGACAACTTAAATATGATGTAGATCTGTTTGTATTGTAACTGCGTTTATTGTTTAATCTTAACACCTTAATACAGTCAGTGTGTTTCTTCTTGTCTTCTGGACTAACTGGTTCGGAAAAATAACAATACGTGAGTTCTTTAAGTTCTCCCAGTACTACAACATAAAGAAACAGGAAGTTTGGAGCCTGTTTATCCAGCTTGAAGAAGAGTTTCGTTGTCTGAATTTACATGTCAGAGCTGAGATCGATCAGATGGCTGTGCATACATTTCCTCGCAGTTGAAATCAATTCTTAGTAAATTGCCCTCATTTAGCATTGTGAAGTTCAGCCCGGACTGGGTGATGTTTATCTGGAGTAATTACGGGGAATTATTGCGGGAAGATTGATTGGTCGTGTCTGAATCTTAATGAGGTCACCACATGTGGGCAGATGTGAGAGCCGCACTGGAGTTCGTGCAGACACATGTTTGGACCAAAGACTAAAGTTATGAAATGTAACAATCAGAGGAGCAGAGGAGGCTAGCTCCCTGTTTCACTCTAAGGCCTGTGAGGATTCAAATTGGCATTTTTTCCAAAAGAAAACTTGGAAATAGAACATGTACTTATCTGTAATTTAAGACCTTCTGATCCTAATTTCTTAAAATAATAAACAGCCAGTGCGTGTCGACCTCTGTCAACATCTCCCTAATCCATGCAAACAAGTCTGTGATAAAAAGGAATCAGCTTCATATTTCTGATTTCTTGTGCAGCAGTCTATTTTATTTATTGCTGTTTAAACAGCACGGCAGACGTGTTAACACTGGAGATGGTGGGGATATGTTTGCCTTACCTTTCACCTTTATGTCAGCCCATTAACGCCCTATTTCATTACAGTGCAGATGTATACAACACAATCTCTAACAGATGTCCAGATTGAATGAGGTCCTGTAAAGTGGGTGAATTTATTTTTAAGCAATCTTTGACAACATAGTTACTTGTTTAAATGTTTTACAGATTTCTATTATAGTAAAATGTATTAAGGATGTTTCAGCACCTTGAGAAACTTTGGGCAACCAGAATTTTAATTATACACGTAAGCCAAGCAGCATCCTTTCCATCACCAAACCAAGCTGTTTTATATGTATGCGTATAAATTATGGTTTAAATATGCTTCTAAATGTGCCACCGAGTGAATTTTTTCTGTTGTAATGGCAGGAAACTAATTATTTACTAGTGTTTCTTATCTATGCGGATATTTTATAATTGCTAAATCTTTTGTCCATTCACTCGCATTGACTGAGTTCTAGCAGCTGTTTTTAGAACAAGCGTATTGGAAGGAACAGGAGTGGCTCTTCATAAATATATTTTGCAAAATATCATTGGATGAAGCCAGCAGGTGACTAACTTAGTTTAGAACATGCTCCAGCAGGACCTAAAGCTTTCCAATCTGGTTACACTTGGGGAATTCAAAGATTTGAATTCCCCAAGTGTAACCAGATTGGAAAGGCACTTGTGTGTTATCCGTATAAGACATTTGTTGATATTGGATCTTTGTATATATGAATTTTTAGTATTACATAGATTGTATTTTACTGTTTTTATGTCTTTTGTATGTATACAACAGGTCTCTCTTGTAAATTAATTCAAAATCAGTTTTATTTCAAATCAAATCAAATCAATTTTATTTATACAGCGCCAATTCACAACAAACAGTTCTGAATTGAAATGTCTCTTGAGACATCAAGTCTCAAGAGACTCTTCCTGTATAAATAAAGGATTATTAATAAAAGCCAATCTCTGTGAAGCATAGCAGACAGCTAGCAGCTAAAGGGACCTGCAACTGAAAGCTACCATATTCCTTTATAAAGTTTATATACATGTTTATTCCCACTGAAAAGCCGGGCATTTTGACATGGGAGTCAAGAGGACTCAAACTTGGAGGTAGCATCTAGTGAACAGTAGAGAAACTGCAGATATTGTCATCATTATAGCTGAAACGCTGAGATTAAAACTGACAGGAAGTGTCCCAGAAAACTAAAACTAGGTACTTAAAGAGGTTAAAAAAATATTTACGTAACAGTTCAATTACAATTGACCACACAGCAAGCCGTGTTAATGTTTCTAAAGAGACAGACTGAGCATATCACTATATGCTGATGATGTGATTTTGTTTATTACCAAATGACAAAAATCTGTTCAAACTTGGTCCAAATGTTAAATTCTCAATTAGCTGAGCTGAAGCAGACAGCTAGCAGCTACAGCCTCCTGTTAGTCAAGGAGACCACACCCCTAATAATGCAAACCTCAAGCCTTAATACAATTTAAAAAGGTCAATCATAAATAAATTAGCGATAGAAACCAAAACAGTTTTCTGTATCAGGTTATAAACACATTCATTTCTGCTGTAATGTGAACATTTTTACTATGAAGATTGACTCACTTTTAAAGCCTAAAGTGGACAGTAGAAGAACTGCAGTATTCAGTATTTCAGCCTTAGACTTTGATTCTGACCTACTCCGTGCCTTAGGCTAGACACTAAAAACTATACAATAAAAACATTTAGTTCTCATATAATCTCCTGCAACTCAGCATCATCATGCAAAACTGTGAAAGTCATCACAGTCATCACAGGCTTCATCACAGTGTTAGTTTCTATTCCCGATGTGAACACAAACTAAAACCCAGCCTGCAAGCGTTTGAATTCTCTCTGCATTCAAAGTTTTCTTTACTTATTTTTGGGCAACAGGGAGTTGAATGTAGACTGAAAAAACCTGAAAATATGGAGCATATTCTCAGCATTGTGCAATCAAACAACAACTAACCCGCTTGACCCTTCTCCATTCAAAATTTGTGTCACTGGGACAGATCCAGTCAGATGTAGGTCACTTTTTCTGGAAGACTGCTCCTGCAGTGCAATTCCTGCTTCCATGAGGCTTGAGTTTATTCTTTAATATCTACAGTAATCTCTGCCAGGCTCAGTTTGCGTCACTGGGAACAGATAGTTTACTATATTCGCTGTGAGCACTTATTGATAGGGTTGTTGTGAGTCCGTGGGGTTTTAAGTGTCACCACGAGGCTGCAGCAGCATCCATCACGCCGAGCACGCTCCTTCTATCCTCACCACTTTAATGCCTCCATCCCAAAATAGCGCAAACAGCAGACACAGGCTGATCTTAAGGCTGCATTCAGGTGGAGAGTGACTCATTAGATTTAAGAGTCATTCATTTAGACTCCTCTCACTGTTAACCTACATGTAAGCAGTGACTAATACCTGTTCGCCCACCTGTGTGCCGCCCACAGTGTCACGGTTCTCCAGCCCCAGACTGACGCCGCGGCTGAGCAGGAAGAGGGCGCTGTCCATCTCCCCGCTGTCCGATGCCAGCATCGACCTCCAGACGATGATCCGCACCTCGCCCAACTCCCTGGTGGCGTACATCAATAACTCGCGCTCGAGCTCGGCCGCCAGCAGCTCCTATGGACACCTGTCGGT
The DNA here is from genome assembly GCA_015108635.1 of Andinoacara biseriatus. Lineage (NCBI taxonomy): Eukaryota > Metazoa > Chordata > Actinopteri > Cichliformes > Cichlidae > Andinoacara > Andinoacara biseriatus. Next base: position 44,195 of record VUQJ01026522.1, read on the forward strand.
CGGAGGGCTCAGGTATCTGCACGCACAGCAGGTGTTAAAGGATGTCTCAGCTCATTTGATTTTCCTTCTTCTTTTCCCCCTCAAACGGATAAAGAATGAATGTCTGAGCTGTTAATTCGATTCATAAATATCCAGTTTTCTGATTAGCTGTGAACCAAAATGACTTCAGAGATGTTTTCTATTTAAATATGAATCTGTTTTTTCTCTCCTTCAGCCCATCCTTCCCCTTCCCTCACCACATCAACCCCATGGCCTACCAGCAGCTCCTCTCCCAGCAGCGAGGCCTCAGCGCCTTCGGCCACACTCCGCCCCTCATCCAACCTCCGCCCACCTTCTCTAGCCGCCAGGGGGCCCTCGGCCTCTCCTCGCTGCCCGCCTCCGCCCACAATAGTGACCTGACATCTAAGGTAAAGACGAGAAACAGGCATCACTGTGGTTCACTTGGTTGAGCCCGTGTCCCAACATGCTGCAGGGGTCAGTGTTTGAGTCCTCTTTGGACTTTTTTCTGTGTGCCATTCCAGCTTGCGCTCTTCTCTGCACACTTTCTGAACCTGTAACACCATCAAATGCAGCACAGGTATCGATGTTAGGACCCCTCCTCTTCATTTTATATGCAAATGATTTTGTAAATTCATTAGTTTTCCACACAAAGTAATGCCTGTTTTTACATTGTTCAATGTCTGCGCCCCTCCTAAGAGAAGGACTTTTAAAACAAGCTCATTCTTCTGCAAACCTCCGTAAACGGTCATCAAGAGACCGGACTACAAGCTGGAGTAATATTCGGAATATTTAGGAACGACACAATTTTCCTCTCTTCCAAATTTCTAACTTTGTAAACTCAAACTCAATTTAAATTTGTGATATTTTTCTTCTGTGAATATTATCTGTATAAAACTTCCACATAGTTCAAAACTCTGCACATAAAAACCTTTAAGAACTTTTATTTTAGACACATACCGTTTACTTTTTACAGTGTTTCAGCTGTTAGTGACTCCGAGGACTTTTTCAGGTGGAATTAAACAGAAATGAAAACACTTGATATCAAATAGATTTTCTTATACATTTTATTTATTTCACTGTTTTAGAAAAACAAACCTGTGAACATCATCTTTGTATTTTATTCACTACTTAAAGTTCTTAAAGAAACTTTCCTCTTTAACTGTAAATAAAACAGAGACAATAATATAACTTTATCAAAGCTGTAAGCCAGCAGAGGTTTGTGTACTCGAGGCTTTCTGGGTGACTCAGCCCTCTGATTTCTCTGTGGTTAAAGGAAATTCCCCCTTTTTGTTCCCCAGGTATTTTTCTCTGTGCCGGCTGCTGAAACAACTGTTTAACCAAACCCTGAATTTTGCAGCTCCGATTTCCAGCTGTTTGTTCTCACTGTAGATTTTGTTTGTCATCATCCCGCCCTCCGCCCGCTCACCGGGTCACAGTCTCACAGTGTTTTGATTCGCGGTGTCAGCCTCCGCACGTGCTCAGTGCGCCGAGCGTCCCAGTGGACGTAAACTCTCGGGGGGGGGGCATCATTTCCCTCTTCTCACATTGTTGGTTTTTTCTTGCTAATCCAGTCGTTTATTCACCGAGTCAGGCTGAGATTACGTTTGTGTGCGGGGTCAGTGATTACTGTGGGTCAAATATGCACATTTTGTTTCTTTTTCTCTTTTTTCTGGAGGGTTTTTCACTTGGTTGCTGATAATAATAAAAATAATAATAATAATAACTATTATTATTATTATTACTACTATTATTATTATTATTATTTAATTGTTGCCGCTACCATAATAAATAATTTTAACTGTACTCTGAGGAGCGACAGTTTCATCATGTTAAAAGTCCAGTTTACAATTTAAATTTCAAGTTGGGTGCAATTAAAGGATGTCAGTCTTATTTATATAACCCAATATCACATGTAAACTGCAAAAGGCTTGACAGACATTAACAGATCAGATTTCACATAGAAAGTAATTTTCATATTAAAGAAAGTGACAAATAAACAAGTTTAAGTTTGAATTTTGGAATTTTTTTCACTCAGAATAATAATATTGGCCTCCATGGACTTCCATACATTTAAATTTATATTTTAGCATGAACTTACGCTCCTGTAAAAATCTGAATATTTTAGCAGAAATACATTTTTTTTAATTTGAGATGAATTTTTTTTCTAAACTTTTTGTAAAGGATTTAGAACTTTAATTTAAATCACTCCTATCCACGTTCTTTCATTATATCTGAGGTCTTTAATACTGAATCATCTTTTTCTCTCCCCAGAACCACGGAGGTGACTCGGCCGTCAGCAGCACAGTTGACCCCATGAACAGCAAAAGGTCAAAGGTCAAGGCTGAAGCAGAAGGGCTGAGGCCATCATCTCCCTGTTCACCGGTACGAGAGAGAAAGAAATATGTGTTTCAAAGTCTCGGGGGAGTTTTGCTGTCAGCATCCTTAGAAGGGATCATTTCTGCAAGCAAGTCAACAGAACAGGATATAAAATTAAATTTAAAGGAAGTCCAGTGCTGAGAATCACAGTCAAATTGGAAAGGAAATTTTGGAAAGTCTAGATGTTTTTTCAGAAGGGAGGAGAAACTGTGACGGTATGCGGTAAAAAAAAAAACAGGATGCTTTTAAAGGTTTATTACATGTTTACAAAATCAGGACCTTTAATGGGATGACATTTTGGACAATTTTGAGAAGTGTGGGAATTTGGACAAGGAGGAGATTTCTGGAGGGTGAGCACGTTTATTTGTCTTCCTTCTCTGTGCCCTGATCTGCGGCCCCAGAGCGCCGCAGCCTCCTGTGACCTTCTTGTAAATCGCATCTCGGATACAGAAAAACTCCACATGATAAGAGCTTTGCATCCATTCGTTTGGCTCCCCCTCCCTCTCTCCTCCCACTGTAAACTGTGCCAGAGCACTTCATTTTCATGAAATATTGGCTGGGCTTTATTGTCATGTGAGGAGTCTTTTCCTCTTCCTTTTGACAAATTTGCGGCTCCTCTCCGATAGCGAGGCAGGTTTGGGCATGATGCATGGGGACGGCGGTGCGCACAGTCGTCTTGGGGCCACCAGAATTGATGAAGATAGCGTGCGTGGGGCAGAGACAAACATGCTGCAGTCAGCACGTTGTGTGTCAGTGTGTAGGTGTGTGTGTGTGTGTGTGCGTGTGTCTTTGTGTTGGTGAAGGTGTACGGGAAGCCACGTGGGACAAACTATGTGTCACTTTGTGTCTCAGACATGTGTGAGTGCCCTGTACATTTGTCTTAGTGAGGACCCTGAGCAGGAGAACATTTTAAAAAGTGACACTTCCAGGAAGTGGGAACATCTGAGGAAAGTTTAGATATTTTATAAAGTTGTGAATTGGAAAGCTGGGGCATTTTTTGGAAAAATTTGGAAAG
>VUQJ01026523.1:8736-35178 GCA_015108635.1 Andinoacara biseriatus
CCCGCCCATTCCTTAAAAAAAAAAAAAAAAACTATATCCTGAATTTTCATTTTTTTGTTGTAGTTCCAGCAGTTCAGCCGTGGGATAGAAATAGAGCCACTATTTATGTTACGTTTTCAGTTAAATATGTCTGTTGCTGCTCACCTTTCTTCAAACTCATCTTCAGTTATTAGCCTGGCTTACAGCCATATCACCCTGACCATGCCCAATCTTGTCTAATCTCAGGAGCTAAGTAGTGCTCGGCCTGGTTTGTAGGATGGGAAACCACCTGGGAATACTAGATGCTGTAAGCTTTAGCTTAAAAAGTGCGGGTGGTTAGCACCGTTGCCTCTGGGTTCAAATCCTCTGGCTGCCTGGGGCCTTTCTGAGTGGAGTTTGCCAAAGACATACCTGCTACATTCATTTATGATCCTAAATTGTCTGTAGGTGTGAATGGTTGTCTGTTTCTTAAGGTTAGCCCTGCAAACTGTCTAGGGTGCCCCCCACATCTCATACCCAGTCCAACTGGATGGATGGGCCTGGCTTGGATAGCAGGAAATATGAATTTATTCATGTTGCTGTTGTAATGTCAGCATGGGTCCTTTTACATTTTCAATCCTTGACAGGCTTCTTCTCAGTCCATGCCATGGTTGGCTGACTTGGTCCAGTCCAGTGAGGGGTCCTTGGATGTGCTTCCAGTGCAGTGCCTGTGTGAATTCCTTCTGCATGATGCTGCAGATGACAGCTTGCTCATAGAGGATGACGAAGAAGGAGAAAGCAAAGAGCAAAAGGCCAAGAAGAGACAGGTATTTTTTTCTTAATTACAAGGCTTTATCTCAAATAAACATCCTACATGTAAAATTTATACATGTGCTTAATAATACATATTTACATCTTGGTACAAACTAGGACTTGATGACTAATCATGATTTATGATCTTTGCTCTTGTCAGAGACAACAAAAGCAGAGACAATTACTTGGGCGCCTCCAGGATCTTTTGTTAGGTCCTAAGGCTGACGAACAGACAACATGTGAAGTGCTGGATTACTTCCTGCGCCGTCTCAGCTCTTCTCAGGTGGCATCGAGAGTCTTAGCCATGAAGGTATGTACGGAAAGAAGAACAGATGTTTTTTTTTTGCATTGTGTTATAGGTAAAGCATTATTTCATATACAGTGTGTATTTGTGTGCAGGGTTTGTCTTTGGTGCTGACTGAAGGAGGCTTGAAAGATGGAGAGGAACGAGACCAGCCCATGGAAGAAGACTCTGCAGATGCTGAACTCTTGCCAGGATACCAGTGGCTGCTACAAGACCTCCCTAAGCTCCCGTTGTTTGACAGTGTCAGGGGCATGACGTCCACTGCTCTGCAGCAGGTCAGTGTCTCAACAGTGGACTGGAAATAAATGTAAAACTTTTGTGAGAAATAATAAGTAATAGTTTTGAAGAGTGTTATTGCCTGTCTGCTCTTTAAAGGCCATTCACATGGAGACAGATCCACAGACGATCAGTGCCTATCTCATCTACCTATCCCAGCATGCACCAGTGGAGGAGCAGGCTTCTCATAATGACCTGTCTTTGGTAATCACAATGTATTGCTTGAGTTTTGGCACTGCATTCCTTACTTTAACCAGTTTTGTTATCTCTGAGCAGCGCTGACATGGATTTGGTCTTCCTCTTGCTCTCTGTAGGACATTGCCCGGCTCATCGTCGAGCGTTCCACCATCATGAACAGCCTCTTTTCCAAACACTCCAGCAGACCTGAGTCTGATGCTGTGCTCTGTGCTTTTCTCTGCATCTTCTCTACCTATGTCAAGAGGATGAGGAAGACCAAGGAGGGCGAGGATCTTTATAGCTGGGTGAGCACTGGCAAGAGATACTGTTCTTTGTTTTCTCGCTAACTCATCATAATTTCGTACTATAAATTTAAACCGTCCCTTATTCTCTGTCATCTAAATACTGTTACAGTGATGGATTCTGGATTTTGTAACTTCATGCTTTGTCGTGTGTTTTCCAGTCAGAATCTCAGGACCAGGTGTTTCTGCGCTGGACTACAGGGGAGACTGCTACAATGCACATTCTTGTAGTCCATGCCATTGTTATCTTGCTGACTCTGGGTCCACCCAAAGGTAGTGCTGTTCACGTTAAAGTTGATTGTTAGCACTGTTAAAGGGCTATAAGAACAAGTTTACCATTCTGTATCTTTACAGGAGAGAGTGATTTCCACATGCTTTTGGACATTTGGTTTCCTGACAAGAAACCTCTCCCCACTGCCTTCCTGGTTGACACCTCAGAGGAAGCCCTGCTGCTGCCCGATTGGTTGAAATTGAGGATGATCCGTTCTGAGGTCTCACGACTGGTCGATGCAGGTACTACTACTCGTGTAAATAAAAATCTTAGTTTCTCACCAAATAATTCATTTTTTGCTTTTTAATGGATCTGTGGATGATGCCCTTTGCTCAGCTTTACAAGACCTCGAGCCTCAGCAGTTGCTGCTGTTTGTTCAGTCTTTTGGGATTCCAGTCTCCAGCATGAGTAAACTTCTACAGTACCTGGATCAGGCTGTGTCCCATGATCCACAGTCACTGGAGCAAAACATCATGGACAAGCGTAAGGCTTTTTTCCCCTCCACATTCTACTTTTTGCAGCATTTTTTAAATTTTATTTGGTTTATATAAATTCTTTAACATTGACCTTACTGTGTATTTCCTCTTTCACAGACTACATGGCTCACTTAGTTGAGGTGCAGCATGAGCGAGGGGCCACTGGGGGGCATACTTTCCATTCTTTACTTAGTTCTTCTCTTCCTCCACGCAGAGGTCAGTGACTTTATCCTGCAAAAGTAAACATTTAAACGGATAGACCATATGTTTATCCACATTATGCTTTGAATTCTAACAATAGATAGCACTGGGCTTTACTGTGACGTAGATCACAAAAGTATACAAGGAATGTATTACATTTTCTTAATTACTGTTTATGTTGTGATTGCGTTGTTGCTGACAGATTCATCTGAAACAAGCAAGGTCAAAGTTACAGTGGAAACTCCTCACAGCTCTGTGAAGATGAAAGCAGCCACTCAGCTTCCTGCAGTCGGGCCTGACGATGACCTCACTGGCATGTTGCTTCAGGTAGGATATACTAGCAATTTATGTCTCCAGTCCACAAAAAATATTAGATCACACAGTAGACAAATCACAGTTTTGGGGGGCTAAATTTCATTATTAATTACAGTTTTGTATTCAAATAATGTTGAATTTATCTGTTTTGAGACTATTGTTGGGTAACTTTTGCGTCACCTGTTTTTTTTTTTTTTTTCCTTCCTTCCTTTATCTCTACAGATTTTCCCTTTGAAAGTTGACCCCCGCTGGCATGGCCCTCCTCCCAGTCAGGTCTCCCTGGCCCTGCAGCAGGCCTTAGCTAAAGAGCTAATGCGAGCTAAGCAGGGCCAGATTCAGCAGGGTGGTTTGGCATTTCAACTCCTGCAGGCCATCGCAACCCTACTTGCTTCTGCTCATTCAGGGCCTATAGTCATATCGATGCACCGGAGCCATGCTCTATCCTGTCCCCTTATGCGGCAACTTCACCTCTACCAGGTGGAATGCACACACACAAAGTCACATATTTCTGTGCTACTTTTGAAAAGCTTCTAAATACAATGTTCCTGTCTTTTGCTTTATGCGTGTTCTTTGCAGCGTCTCGTTTCCCAGGACATCACTTTCTCATCGCTATTCCTCAAAGTTATTGTTGAGATGTTAATCTGGTTAGACAACCCGACGGTAGAGGCAGGACCATTAAAGACTCTGCTCAGATCCTTTGCTGGACAGAACTCTCACAAGCACAGGCTCAGTGATGGTGAGGATGCCAATAATTTCTTTTCAGATGCTGGTTTATTCATTTTCTATAAACGATCAATAATACATGTCTCTGCTGTGCAGTGCGTACAGGTTTCATTCACCTGGCTGAAGCTTTGGCGTATCGCAGAGATACCGAAGTTCCGCTGAGAGCTATCATAGCGATGCTGAAAGCTGGCGAGAGGTGTAATGCAGAACCTGAAGTTGTTGGCAAAGGTAATTATGGAGTCATTGTATGGTGTTCTAAAGATTAAGCAATAAATTTGATTTAAAAAAGGAAGTTAATCTTTCTTCAGTGATCAATGACTTCAGTAAAATAATAAAATATTTTTAGTAGTACATGGACCTCCAACTCAGTTTTATTTCTTCAGTGTAAAAAGTGCTGAATCATTTTATCTAAATGAGAAAAGATTGGATTGTTCACTTGAAATTCTGATTGATTGATTGACTCAATTCAAAATTCAAATGCAGGTCCAAAATAATACCAAGATTTTAGCTTGTATTGAGCAAATTAAGCTAAAAGTTATTGTTACTGCCACTAAAGCACTAAAAGCTGCTGTCATGTTTAACATTTGATTGTGTCTTATAACAATCCTGTAAAGGGAGTCCAAGTCCTGTGATAAATGTATTACTCATTATTGTCTTTCAGTGCTACAAGGGCTGATGGAGGTGAAGTCACCATATTTGGAGGAACTGCTGTCTCTGCTGATGACTGTTGGTACACAGAATGGGACGGCGGGCTCTGTTGCCATAGTGATTTCTTTGCTCCTTCAGGAAAGCGAGGAGCGAGCTGTGAAAAAGGAAGTGGATTCTAATAAGTGAGCGCTGCAATTCTATTTTCCTCTCAAGTCATGCAAGAAACATTTATATTTGACAGGACTAAATGGCAAACGTGTCTGCCCGGGACAACAATTACAGAACAGCGCCTGCTGCTTGTAGCTTTGGACTTGCAAACGCCAATTGGCTTTTTTTCATTCAGAAAGGTTGAATTATCTTTGCAGCTTTATGGTAGTTCAAAGAAAATTGCATTCGTTTTTTTTCTGCCACTGAGAAGTTGCTTACTGTCTTATGCATTGTCTGATCCAGGGAGTACAAGCAGATGAAGTAATAGCACTGTTGAATACTGCTTTTAAATTGCCAGAAAAGGGAGCTTCTGTATGTATAAAAGCAATGTTTACAAGTACTGATTTTGTTTGACATGTTTATGGAGGCTAAAATCATAATTGATGACAAAGACAGGTTCTGTGTGGCCTAATCTGCTTAAAAAGGGATTTGTTGGTTGTAATTGACCAGTACAGTTTTATAAACACTGAACACAACATGTTATAGATGTACTGTTCCTTATATTTGTCTGAGATCTCCATTAAGGTTGTTGGTAGGTAACAGATGCTGAGTTACATTTATTAAAACAATCCTTCGGTTTGATATTTGCCAGTGGCTCTGAGGTGACAAAGTCAGGACTTAGCTCTGGGCTGCTGGTTGATTGGCTGGAGCATCTTGACCCTGAGGTTACTTCAGTGTGTCCAGACCTTCAACAGAAGCTGCTGTTTGCCCTCAACAAGGTAAGATAAGCCTTATGTGCAGATAGTGTTCTTGTCTTATCACACCAGAGTAGGTGTTTGCCCGGCATTAGTGATGCATCCTTTCTTACTGTTTATCTGTTTCAGGCACGAGGCACCCCAGCTTACAGACCTTATCTTTTGGCCTTGCTTACACATCAGTCAAACTGGTCCACCCTGCTTCAGTGTATCAGTGCTCTTCTCAGCAAGCGCAGAGACTACAAGTATGTAATTTTATCAAAACATTTCTCTGCCACAGTCTTGAGGTTTTATTGAAAATTATCTTTCCTATGTTTAGAGAATTCAAATTTTCACTTTCCTGCTATTTTTAGACTGGACCCATCATCAGCTTTGGACTTCCTGTGGGCGTGCAGCCACATTCCTCGTATCTGGCAAGGACGTGACCAGAAGATCCCTCAAGTAGGCTCAAAAGCTTGCATAGTTACCACCTTTTTTTTTTTTCTCCATAATTTTTCTGCTGAAGTTGGTGCTCTCCTTTTGGTCTGTTTAGAAGAAAACTGAGAAGTTTGTGCTCCGACTGAGTTCAGAGGAACTCATCAGCCTGGTGGACCTGATATTGTCAGAGTCAGAGCTCAACAGCCGCGACTCATCCCATGATGACAAAAGCAGCATGGACCAGGCTTCCTGCTCCCTCATCCAATCCAGACTGCCCCTCCTTCACTCCTACTGTAATGGAGATTTAGAAGATATCAAGAAAGTGTCAGAGTACCTCATCAACTGCTCAAAGAAATGGGAGGACAGGTAGAGTTTATATTTGTTGAAATCTACTGTATCAATTAGCAATTTCTTCTTCTTTTTTTAATTTTTTTGTTCTTTTCAGATTTTTTTTAAATTATCCATTCTTAGTTGGTGATCCATATGTTTATTACGTTTAGCTGTGGATATTTTACCATAGTGCTCAGTTTCTTATTGTGACACATTGTATTGCTCTCACTAATTGGCCCCAATACTGAAAGTCATTTTCCCTCTTATGCTGTGCTGATAAACTTGGGGTAAATCACGCAAGATTTTCCTTCTCAGTGCAGATGAACTTTTCAGACTTCCTCTGTCAGCCACAATGCTGTGGACCAGGGAAAACTTGATAATTAGGTCTATTGGTGTGAAATTAAAACCAGCAGAAGTCGTCTGTACTGTGATCTCTTTAAAAGCTCAGTGTATTATAATGAAGGCAAGAGGATTAAGGCTGAAGCTCTAAACTTGCCTGTGTTGTGAATTCCTGCACTGACTTAGCTGTCAGAGATCAGGGTGCAACTCTTTGTGGAGGCAAGCCCTCCTTTCATGAATATGTCTCTGGTTATTAAACCACTTTAATGAGGAAACTTTGGCCAAGGTCAAGGAAAATTAGCTTCAGAATTACAGTAATTTAAGTGCAGCTAAGCTGTTTGGTGAAATGGTTGCTAGTGAAAATATGGCAGGATAAAAAAAATGTTGAAAGCAGAGGGTTTTGGCCTTGTGTTGAGTAAATACTTGATTGTGTGTTACGCATTCTTCTGGCGAGAGTTTGCTGACAGATAAGCTGGTGTTTATTCCGATTACACACAAACTATTGAACAGCGAGCTGATGCGTTACTCTTGGTCAAGGTCGCTCTGATTTGCTTAATGCAAAGTTGTAATAAACTGCTCATTTAATAGAAGTGCATCATTTGAGCCTGACAAGAGCCTTAGCAAGTAAGCGGATTTTATGAAACTGCAGTGACTCGAAGGTGAATACCTTTGAATTGCCTTAAGTTATTCACGTCCCTAGCTTGTATTAATATGCATTAATTGTTGTTGCTTATACACATAAATGATGGGCAACTACTATATTGTGCTGTCTTAACTCGTGTCATACCAGCTCTGTTTATGATCACTTGAAAAAAGATTAAGTGAATTTGATAAAACGTTATAGATTTTTTTTAATGAAATTACATTATAATGTTAGTGTGACTCTAGCTCACTTGAGCAGAAAAACTGAGACAAGTTTTCTGTGACTGCATGAAAGTAGGCAGCCATTTACTGTCAATTAAAAAGATTCAAGCTGCACAGCTCCGTAACATCAGGGATTAAAGTCTTGATTATTTTCTCACTAAGCTTGTGGCTTTTGGATGGACAGCTGAACTGTCCTAAGCCAATAATATAATGTTTTTTTTTCCCTAAAGTGAACTCTCCGTGGTGGATCGCCCGTAAACCGTAACATACAGCATGCTTAGCTTTTTGTTTATTTTGGATTTCAGTGCCATGAGTAAGAGGTGCCAGAACCTGCTGCTGCAGATCTATCTGCACTTCCCTGAGGTCATCCAGCACGTTTCTCTGCCCGAAGGCACTTTTAGCAGCGGAGGGGCTGCAGATGGCAGCAGCTGCAAGGTAAAGATGTGTCATAGATCATATACACTAATCAGCCACAATATTAAAACCTCCTACCTAATCTTGTGTAGGCCCCCTTTGTATGTTTGTATGCAACAATGTAGGTGGACTATAAGTGTAATAAGATAATATGAATGCCAGGACCCAATAGTCTTCCGACATAGTATCAAGCTGTTATTCACTCAAACCTTTTGTGGATCTGAATGCTTTGGCTGATTGGTGTAGTTCTTGCTAAATATTTGTGATTACGTTATAGCTTTTAATTGATATACTTATTTCTGTTTTTTCTTCCACTGGTAAATTTTGTTATGGATATTATGCCAAAGGCTCCCTTTATGTGCAGAACACATGGCTACATTTAGTAGCTATCTATATAATTGATGGTTATCCATCCATCCATCCATCATCTTCCGCTTATCCGGGCCGGGTCACAGGGGCAGGAGCCTAAGCAGAGAAGCCCAGACTTCCCTCTCTCCAGCCACCTCCACCAGCTTATCAGGAGGGACTCCAAGGCGTTCCCAGGCCAGCCGAGAGATATAATCTCTCCAGCGTGTCCTGGGTCTACCCCGGGGCCTCCTCCCAGTGGGACATGCCCAGAACACCTCACCCAAGAGGCGGCCAGGAGGCATCCTAATCAGATGCCCGCGCCACCTTATTTATTATTATTGAGGTTATTGAGTGTTTTTTTAGTGCTTTATAATTAAACAAATACAATAGAACACAATGATTTATTACATTGTGTACTAGAAATAGATCACACTTCACAACCTGCAGCGTTTATTAATTGTTAAATCATCTCAGATGCACCCACTGAAAGTTCTCATAGTGCTGAATCATGTTTTTGCAAAATATTTTGTCTCTGTCACCTTCATAAATAATGTTTTTTGAATTCTATCAGAAATACCATTCTTAAAACGGTGATTTTCGCCATACCGCTTACTGCATAATTTTGTGTTTCTCAGCTTGATGTCCTGGTCCATCGCCTGGTCACACTGCTTGCTGATATAGGAGACTCAAAGTCTGCTGAGAGCCGCGTATCTGATGCCAACCTCGCTTGCAGGAAGTTGGCTGTGTCGCACCCTGTACTGTTACTCAGGTGAAAAAGAAAGATTATAATGCAGTTTTTGGTTCACAGGCTTGTAGATTATCTGCCACTGCAGATGAGTGTTTAAGCTGATTAATGATTTTACTTTTTTTCTTTTTGACTCCCAGACACCTGCCCATGATTGCAGGCCTCCTACACGGTCGCATGCACCTAAACATGCACGAGTTTCGGCAGCAAAACCACATGACGTTCTTCAGCAATGTGCTTGCTATTCTGGAGCTGCTGCAGCCGCTTGTTTTCCACAGCAATCACCAGAGGGCGCTTCAAGACTGTCTTCTGTCCTTTATGAAGGTCCTTCAGGTGGGCAGCGCCGCATGTTTTCAAATCTTCATTAGAGGATTTAGGATCAGGATCCTACTTAACAGCTTGTTATAAGTAGCTACAAATCAGATTTTAATAGTGTCTTTTTATGTTTGTGCCTCTCTCTTGTTTTGTAGAACTTCCAGAGGACTCGTTTGCCGTTGGTCTTCATTAACAAGTTTCTCCAGTTTACACAGAAGTACATAACACACGATGCAGCAGGTGCTATTCCTTATCTACAGAAGCACTCTGACATCTTACAGTAAGTGGCAGCAGTACCGTTTAAAATACATTTCAAGGTTAAACACCTTGAAAAAAGTTAAAATCTGTACATTTTGCTAAGTTTTTATGTTGTCATTTCAGGAGTTTGTGTGCAGAAAATCCAGACTTGGTCCAGCTGAAATCTTTGCTAGCCGGACTCACGTTGCCCGTAAAAAGCTTGTCTGCAGCGGTATCAACAGAAGAGAGAGATGGTAATTGTCAGGATTTGATCCGCATGTGTAATTAAAATTGTTTATACGTTTAAGCTACAAGTGATCACCTTGTGCCCAGTGGTGTAGTGAACGTCTGAATGTGTTGTTTCCTTTTTTAATGATAAACCTTAAGAGCAGCTTTTGTGCTTTGTCCATGCAAACTATAATTTCTACAAAGGCATGCATTTTGTAAAATAATTTGTTTGCTCTTTACCAGATGATTTGGCTGCAGGTTCTCTGCCCCTAGTCAACATATCAGCCTCATTTTCACTGAGTGCTGCAGACATGACAATGTACCTGAAAAAGATGTCAAAGGGAGAGGCAGTAGAAGGTAACTAAAACACTGCTGTAGCAGTTTCTCCACTATGTCCCAAATCATACTGAGTAATGTACTGTTTTTAATACCTATAGTGAGTAAGATTTTTTTTTCCTCCCCTGTACTGTTATAGATGTTTTGGAAGTGTTGACAGAGGTGGATGAGAAGTCAAGGAGGAGCCCAGAGATCATACAGTACTTCATTGTGAGTCACAGACAATGGACACAAAAAAAAGGTCAAGTGCAGGATCTGTCAATGTGAAGCACGTCAATCACCACTTTGCGTTTCTTTTGGTAGAATGATTTGCAGAGACTCATGACTTCACCCGAAGAGTTGTGTCGGAACATGGCCTTCAGTCTTGCCCTGCGCTGCATTCAGAATAATCCCTGGTAGGTGCAAAGCAGTTCAGGACAAACCACTCAAAAGAAACTTACTGATTACCACAAGAAAATGTGTCGCAATAACAGAGAAACAAAGGTAATAGTCATTTAAAAATATGTTGGTGATGCCTAGCTGTCTCTTGTTGTTCTTTAGTTCACATATTTCTATAATTAGTTACCGTTTACTCATGTAAGCGTGTATGTTTTTCGTGCTGTAGCCTGGCAACAGACTTCCTGCCAACTTTCATGTACTGCATGGGCAGTGGTAACTTTGACGTGGTGCAGACTGCCTTAAGGAATCTTCCAGAATATGTGCTTCTCTGTCAAGGTAAGAAGATACTACTGTGCCCGTTTAGTATTACAGTTAAATGACCCAGCTATGTAAAATGGTAAATCATGTATTTGTAATATTTTTGGTATTTTATCAACGCATACAACAGGTAGGGATGGGAATTGATAAGAATTTATTGATTCGATTCCTTATCGATTCTCATCGGGTTAGTGAATAAAATATACCACAAATGGGTTGGTTTGCATTAACTCTTTTTAATGTAGAGTAGAACAAAATTAAAACTGCTATAAAAAAAAATTCCTCTTTCAAAATTAACTCTATGAATATTTTAACATTTTAACAAAAAATACAACTGCAAGCTGTGTGAGCAGCAGCCTCTGAGCCAGCCAGCCTCTGGCAGTCCTCAGCAACTAAATGTTACAGGAGATGGAGATTATTGATACAGTAAAGTGAGAGCATACAGCAAAATAGGGTTGCAGCTATTAATTATTCCGTTGATTAATCGGGTGATCTGATTAGAAATACTTTTTTCATATTAACAATTCATCTGCATATTTTAACTATCATACTGCAGTTTTTGTTTTTTTGTTTTTTTTGCTGTGTGAAACAAACAGCGGTGGATGGAGCAGCTACAAAGTTTTCTTTTCTTCACTTTTCTTCACTGATCAGGTGTTTGATGAAGGACCTCCGGCTCTTTCGAAGTAAATTTTTTAACAGTGGTTACAGGGAAAAGCGCTGCTGTTTTGGACGCTAGAAAAGCGTTGCCTTCCGCGAGCTCACCGTCGCGGGGATGGCTCCGCCTTTTTGCGCTTGCAGCGTGCACAGAATGCACGTAAAACAGCTGTTGTTGAAACACTGTGAACATAATTTTGTAATGCTTTTTATCTTGACGCTTCTGTCTTGACGCTGTTGGATATATTCTGAATTAAATAAGGCGCGTGTGTGACCTAATCGCAAATGCGTCCTCACGTCAGTGGAATCGATAAGCGGAATCGTTAAGCAAGCAGACTAACGATTCCAAGGAATTTAATTACTTCTCAATTCCCATCATGATACAACAGACATCTTTGTCTTTGTGTTCACAATCCCCCTCTCTCTTTGTCTCTCTCTCTCTCTCTCCCCAGAACATGCAGATATCTTGCTCTACAAGGCCTTCTTGGTGGGCATCTATGGACAAATCGACACCAGTTCAATGATCTCAGAGTCGATGAAGGTCCTTCACATGGAGGCAACAACCTAACGATGTGTACAACTCCACATCTGACAGTCATTCTTTACATTCAGACCTTGATTTTATTTTATTTTTTTTAAATCTCTTTAGTTCAGTACAGCAATGTGGCTTCTGGATAATTTCTTAACTGCAAGGAATGCATAAAAAAATCCCTCCAAAAAGGTTTGAAATATAATAATTTAAAAAAGGTAACATCTATGTAATTGCAATAATGCAACAGGTATTGCTGTGATACATTTCAAAGGATGTGGATTATTTTAACTGTTTCAATAATATATTAACAATGAAGTAAAAATGAATTAGAATTGGGACATTAAAAGGTTATTATATAGGAATATTAGAGGCAGCAGAACAGAGAAAACTGAAGAAATTCTCAACATATTAAAGAAAAGAGAAATAAATCTAGAAATTAATAATTCATAATTTGGTATGTAATTTGGAGGGAAACTTTTGCATTTTTGCAGTTATTAAATTATATACAGATACACTATTATTATACTCCAAGAGGGGGAAAACGTTTTTTGGCTTCACATTTTTAATAGTTTGAAAATTAAATCCTGAAATATTATTAAGCTCCTTTTTTATTTTTGAGTTTCCAGAATTGGCAAGAAAGAGTTTAACTTATTTTCTTGACTGTATTGGTTGAGTTCATTTATTAACCGGTTATTAAAGTTTTCAAACAACTTGTGAGTCTTTAAAACTAAAAAGCCAAAAGTGTTGTTGCTCAAAGAGCGCTGTGAATTCTTTATAAGTCTGAGCACCAGTTGTAAGCATCCTTAGTGTGAACTTAATAAAATAACTTTTGGAAAATACTTTTCATTTCTCATTCAACTCAACCTGACAGAAAGCGAGTAGTGTAACATTTCAGTAGTTTCAATGCAACTTAATACTGAAGGCAGTTTAAAGTTTAAAATGTAACAGTAATTTCACAAGAACCCATTATAAGCTTTCAAAATAACATTTTTGCACCTCAAAAATAAGATTGAAGGGGGGAAAAATTAATGCTGTAAGGTTTCATTTCATTCCAATATTTCTGTGATCCTGATAAAACTGGAAACAGCTGTCACATATGCGCTTGCTCTTCACTGGGGTGTAACAGACAAATTAAAGGCGTGATGCACACGCTGTGATAGAAACCATTTTGCCATGAAAGTGTGAGTTGTTTTGCCCAGTGCCAGTGACTTCATCTGGAACCCTCTTGATGGAGTCAAAGGGACAAGTTAAACAATGTGCAGGCATGCCGGTAAACTACGAAAGTGGACGTCTGCATTTATGGTAAATTAACCATGGTGGTAATTGTTCAATCACACAGACCAAAGGCTTCTTTGAAATTGTGATGTGGGTAGGCCATTTTGCAACGTCGAGTGCTCCTGGTGTTATGTTACATAGTAGGACATGGAAATGAAGCCACAGCGTGGTTGAGGATCCTCAGTGATTGTAAGACATGCCCACACTGGCGGGTCGGTGGAATCTGTCATTCAGAAATGTTCAGTCATCCAATGAGATGCATGGGTCAGGCAGCTGAAAGCGGGTTTCCTTCAGACTACAATAATGCTTTTTTCTTCTTCTAAAATATACAACAACAACAAAACTATTAGACAAAGTGTTGTTCATTTTATTTATTTGAGAAGAATAACATAACGGGCTAACTTGTGACAACAGATATGTACATAATTAAAACATTCAATTCACTCATTTATATGCAAACGCAATCATTTCTTTCCCATTATGCACCAAACTTACTCATATTTTGCTGTGTGATGTGTTAATTGCACCTGTATGGTGTCCTATAACTCGCCAAAAATTCTGTTTATGGTCATCAATCAACGTACTACACAAGTCCAAGCAGCTTGGGCTCTTGGTCCGGCGCCAGCATCCCATTGGCTGGACAGCAGTGAGGCGGAACAGAGATGAGTGACAGCGAACGAGCAAGTGGTGGTGGTGGGGGAAGCCTATTGCTGAATAGCCTGATGGACGACTGACAAGTTAACAACCTCTGTCTTTATTTGTAATACCAGCCCAGATGCCCTCAAAGGCAGCTGCAAAGAGGTAAATGCTCGTGTGATCATGGTTAACGTTTTGCTTCATGGTAAAATAATACTTTATTAGGAAATATCCACTACAGGAAGTAATTATGCACTAAATGTATTTTTGCACCGGCTGTATTGTTTTGAGGGTAAAGAATTCAGAATAAAAGTAAATGTTATTCTTATTTAATGTAATAAATGCCAACTTTGGCTTATGGTCACGACCCCTAACAAACAAACAAACAAATAATGCTGGCCACTTGGGACCCCTTGTCACACTTCAGATTTCTCTCAAGTTGTTTGCATTTGCAACAGCGAGACTTCTAATATGGTCTCCAACCCCCAACACACTCCCCCTTGTGTTTAGCTCCTGACCTTGTAGAGGGGGGCTGTATGCATATGCTTGGGACTGCTGGGCTAATCTACCAAACAGTTTAAAGAGTGGTGGTTAAAACAGGCTCTATCTCAACCTGCAGCAGTCACTTGTTGTGCATAACAAGTACTTTGACTTATTTGGTAGAATTGGTTTGCTCATTTTAGGAGTACTTTCATTTGAATACAGAATCTTAATACTTCTTCCAGCACTGGCTATGTAAGTTTTCGCTGGTTCCTCCTGCCCATGTCAAAGTGGACAGTAAATGAACAGCGAGCAGGAATGCCGACCAGTGGAGGCCTCTTGGTCTCTCTCTCAGCTGCAGGAGGGGCCCTGATGTGCCACTACCTGCCCTTGCACATCTGTCTGCTCTCCATCTTCCTCTCAATGGCACCCTCGTCTTAGATCATCTCCTTTTACTCCACGCTTGAGTTGCACTTGGCTTGCATGGAAAAAATGTGGACCGTCTCTCGCCTCTCTTCTCCCTGGCACTTTGATGTCTCAAGTGTGATTGCTTTTGGATTGTGGCTGCTTTCCCTTGAAGGTTTTGACATGAAAAGCAGGCTGGGCTCTCAGGTTTATCCCATGGCCAGTGATCCAGGACTAAAACAATCAACCTGCTCCCTGTGGGATACTATTACCAGAGAGAGTGAGGCACCAAGCATGGGGGCTTCTTCAGCCATAAAATACATTTTTTTCCTAAGTAACAAACATTTCAGGTGTGTTGATTGACTTATACAAATCCATGCTTCCATTAATAGATTTTAGCCTTACGTTTATGCTGGCAGTTGACACTAAAATATATATTCAAGCAACCAGAGACTACATTAGAATACATTCCCAATGTGTTTGCAGAGGTGGACAACTGAAATGATCCAACATTTTTAATGAATTAAAAAGAAATGAGGCTAGTAAGTTAAAATTGACCCAATCAGATAAGTATGATAATGTGACATGTCATTAACAGCAGAGGCATAAGTGACAACCCTTAAGCTTCACTTATACTTTCATTAAATATTGAATCTGTGCTCATTGCTGCTCCAGCCTGCAAATTACACCAGATAGATAAATTCCCATGACAGTGGCGCTGACGATAATCATCCATCTTCACATGACATTTGGCAGAACTCTTATTTTATGAGCTAAAGTGCCACTGGAGTGGATCAGAAAAAATAATGTGCAGTGTTCACAATCTCTATTATAGCAGATGGTATCTTATGACACTGAGGGCAGAGCGTGACAGTTAATCCACTTCAGCCATGTCTGTCAAGGAAAAAAGTGGGTAAATAGTCTGCTTGATTTAATTTAAATTTCAGCTCAGTGGACGTGTTTATTATGCAACAAATTTGAAGATAAAGTTTCCCGCATCAGTCAAAGAGTCTTGTTAATAGTTTTTAATCACGTCTTATGTGGATATTTAAAAACTTTATTTTTTAGATTATCTCATACATTATCGTTAGCCTTGTTTGGAGGTATTGGGATTATTATTTTCCTCTACTGAGATTTATATATTGGGTATAGAAATGCATCAGATGACGGTGCGAAAGGGGTTTCTCATAGTGAACCTACAGAGAATTGTTACCTAGAAATGCAGCTCCTGTTCACTGATGGGTGTCACGTAGCTCACATAGTGTTATTTTTGGCTGCAGCCAGAAGCCAGATTCAGTTGTAAAGCTTAAAAAAAAAAGAAAAAGTTTAATACCTTCTCACGAATAAACTGCAGACAGTCACAGCTAGCAACTTCCTGGTGTGGCTGCAATGGAAAATTGTCTATAAGAGCTGGAGTAGACTAAAACTGACCAATAAGACAGTTATTTGAGACACAGACTTATCATGTGGATGGAAATTCAATTCATAATTACTGACAATGTCTCTTTTTAACTGCTGGATGTACTGAGAAGTTATTAAAAATGTTTGCCATATTGACCTAAAAATGTGATAGTCATAGTAAAAAGAAAATACACCCACTGCTACTTCTAGGTTTCATAAAGGTTATAAGGCCATTTTCAAACAATCTGAAGTCCATCACTCTGCCATAAGAAAGATTATTCACAAGTGAAAAACATCCAAGATGGCTGTCAATCTTCCCAGGAGTGGACGTTGGGTTTGCAAAGCTGAACAGACCTCAAGACTTGTGGAAAAATGTCCTTTGCACAGACAAGACCGTAGCAGAGATGTCTGGCCAAACAGCTGAAGCTTGGCTGAAACTTGGTCATGAAACGGGACAATGATCCCAAGCATAGCAGCACATCTGCAACAGGTATTGCAATGGATGTGTCAAAGTGCAGACTTCAACCCAACCAAAACGCTGTGGTGGGACCTTAAGAGAGCTCTGCCCAAACAAATGTCCGTAAACCTACATGAACTGAAGCAATGTTTTAAAGAAAAGCAGGCCAATGTGAGAGACGGATAAAGTCATACAGGAAATGATTATTTCAAGTTATTGAATCATGAGGTGTACTTACTTTAGCTTCATGAGGTAATCACCGGAAACGGTTTTCCAACAGTCTTGAAGGAGTTCCCAGAGGTGCTGAGCACTTGTTGGCTGCTTTGCCTTCACTCTGCAGTCCAACTCATCCCAAACCATCTCAATTGGGTTTAGATCAGGTGATTGTGGAGACCAGGTCATCTGACGCAACACTCCATCACCCTCTTTCTTGGTCAAATAGCCCTTATATAGCCTGGAGGTGTGTTTGGGGACATTGTCCTGCTGAAAAACAAATGATGGTCCCACTAAGTGCAAACCAGATGGGATGGCATGTCATTGCAGAATGCTGGGGTAGCCATGCTGGTTAAGTGTGCCTTGGATTTTAAATAAATCTCCAACAGTGTCACCAGCAAAGCACACACACACCATCACCCTTCCTCCTCCATGCTTCACGGTGCGAACCACACATGTAGGAACCATCTGCTCGCCTTTCCTGCGTCTTACAAAGACATGGCATTTGGAACAAAAAAATCTTCATTTGGACTCATCAGACCAAAGAACAAATTTCCACTGATCTAATGTTCATTCCTTGTATTCCTTGGTGCAAGTCATTCTCTTCCTCTTGTTGTTCTTCCTTACAAGTTGCTTCTTTGCAGCAATTCAACCATAAAATCCAGATTCACGTAGTCTTCTCTGAACAGTGGATGTTGAGATTTGCGCACGCTACTTGAACTCTGTGAAGCATTTAGGTGGGCTCTTATCTGGGGTGCTGTTAAGTTGCTGTTTCTGAGGCTGGTAACACTGATGAATGTATCCTGTGCAGCAGAGGAAACTCTTGGTCTTCCTTTCCTGGGGCGATCCTGATGAGATCCAGTTTCATTATTAATGTTTGATGGTCTTTGCAACTGCACTTGAGGATACTTTCAAAGTTCTCGGAATTTTTCAGATTGACTGACCTTCATTTGTTAAAGTTGTTTGTCATTTTTTTTCCCTTTGGTTGAGTAGTTTATGCCATAATATGGATTAGTCTGTGTAGGTTCTCAGTCATAGTAATCTCTGGAGCTTGAAAAAAAGTTTCTTGAAGATGTTTCATCTCTCATCCAAAAGGCTTCTTCAGTTCTCCGATCAGATTAGAACATTACTCAAATAGGGATATTCATTGTATACCAACTCTACCCCTTCAAAACACAACTGATGGTCTCAAACACATTAAGAGGGCAAGAAATACGCAGCTGTTAACTGAAAGCCCTTCCAGGTGACTACCTCAAAAAGCTGACTGAGAAAATGCGAAGACATGCAAAGCTGTCATCTAAGCAAGAGGTTCCTACTTTGAAGACTCTTAAATCTAAAATATTTTCTGGTTTAAAACTTTTTTGTTTACTAAATAATTCCATATGTATTTATTCATAGTCTGGATGACTTTAGTATTAATCTACAATTTATTTATTTTTTTTTACTTTTACAATGAACAATTTCAAGCTCAAACATCCATTACAAGCTAGAGACACATGAAGAGCATCCCACCGGTGACTTCTTAAAACTTTAATGTGCATTATGTCCCCTGACTTGAAGGTTTGCTAATAACACAATGATTGCCACTTTAGTTGTAGATCTCCAGTGTTGTCATTCAAGAAGCTGGAACTCCAATACAGGCTGGCATTAGCCATTACTATTGTTGTCCTAATGCCTCCTTCAATTATCCACTATCAGGCTTTTTGAGCAACTACTGTCAGAACCTCCCCCACTGGTTTTTCACCAATCTTGTCCCTGATTATCTGGATCAATGGGCATTAAAGGACCTGGGAACAGACAAACAGAAGTAGTTTGAAGGTGAGGAAAGGGGGTCCACTTTCAGACAAACCAGAAATCCCTGTAACCATCTGTGTGCCAGGGACAAACGAGATGGCTATTCAGTCGTCAGTCCCGCCACACACAGTGTTTATTTAGCCACAGCTCAAACCAGACACTTCTAATCTATTTTCTTTTCCCTGCAATCCCAAGAAATTATTTCTTTCAATCTCTGCCTGTCCTTTCCCCTCCCCATACGCGTATGCTTCCACACATACAGAAAGTCGTGCTAAAACGTGTTAATCACGTCGCTGACTCACTCCAAACGGTAGATCATTTATATTAAGTCATTATACATTTACAGAAATGTTCATTTTTTAATGTAATAGCGTAGTTAGAACTGCTTTTTCCTCAACTCTGAGGGATTTGCTCATTAAAGAGATGCCAAAACGCTTTGTTAGCTGAGGTTTCACTGTTGTTGGGTTTTTGTCATTAAATCATACTCTAGGGAAAACAGGCAATCTTTGTCTGCAATTCGATACAAGACACTCCACTTTACCTAAACATTGGCTTTCAGGTACAACTCAGGCTTTAAAGACATCCGAATTGCTCAACCCCTAATCCTGCCTCCTAATTTAGTGTTTGAACAGGTGCAGATGAAAGCGCCACACAGGTGATGGACTTTCTATCCTCACTCCGGGTATAGAAATGACCATCCTGTGACTCACCTCAGCTCTGACCAGCTGCCTCTTGCAGAAATCCCGGGCTGATCAAAGCCACCTCAGCCTGCCAGCTCTGTGGTGACAACACTGACAGCTGAGTGTTTTCACCACCATTTGAGCCGATGAGCAGTTAGTGAGATATGTTGTTAGGTGATGTGTAACTTTGGATTAATTGACACACCTGGGTTTAATTCACACAGACAGTGCTGGAGATCATCTCATCAGAGAGCCATCAACACTAAGCTACAGCTGCCTTGCTTTAAAAAAAAAAAAAAGTGTTAATAATCTTCGTGCCTTGGCTGTTAATGTGTTGATGTGTAAGCTTTGATGTGAGATGGAAGAATCCCATGAGCGTTTGACTACTGACAACATACTTTACAGCTGTGGAAGTAAGATTATCATTACTAAACACATGTGACAAAATTATTTTACTATAACTGCATGAAATGTTAAGATTTATACATCACTTGTTAGCATCTAGCACGAGATTCAAGCAAATAAGTGACAATACAAATATACAAATAGAAAGTGCCTCCTTTTTTTGTTTTTTATAAGATTTTCCATTAGGGATGTATCCTTCTGATGCAGTATGTTTTTTTTTTTTGACATATCTTTGACAAATTGGCTGCTCTCTCAAACATGTATTTCATTACATTTGGGAAAAGTGCCACTACATAATTCTGGGTTAGCGAAAAAGTGTCGGTTTTATCTTTACTGGAATTGCTATCCAGACAAAATGAAAATCTTACACAAACATTTGAAGAAAATCACTCTGCATGTTCTTTTCTAGTATTAGATCTGCGCTCTAGCAGCTTTGTCAGATTTTATCCTTGGTTATGTCCACAGGCAGGTAACCCCGACACACTGAGTGCTTAACAGTTACAGTATGATCACCATCTAAAATGTGCTAGTATTTCAGCCATCCATAAGGGACCATTAATGTGTAGTAGTCTGATAAAATTTGATGGCAATTCATAGAGCAGTTGATGGTGTACTTTGAAAAGCTGTAAACTTTTAAGTTTACCATCTTAAATGTGAACTGTAATATATAGATAAAAGTTACTAAATAGGTTTCTCTATTATTTTCTGTCATATAATCAGTTTCTATGCCAGATATTCATATTAAAGAGACCCCACCACTGGTGATGAAACCTGATGTTTATTAAGGGGCAGACAATCAGAATATGGGCTATAGAAATAAGGATTGTTTTGAACTGTGAATCATGCAAAGCAACGTGAGTAAAGACCAAGAATCAAAGTATAAAGCAAGAAATGAGCATAATAGATCTCTTTTAACATTTTTTAACTCAGCAGAGTGCAGAGTACAGCAGAAACTGGTGAGACAAGTTATTACTTTGACCTTTGACCATCCGCAGGGGTCCATTCGTACATGAGATTTCATGGCAGTCTGCCTAGCTGTAAATTAGGAAATCAATACAAAAAATTAAAAACAGGACCACCAGATTAAAAAATAATTTAAAATCGACACACCCACGACCAAATGTTACAAAAGATGTCTAAAGAACATAAGATAAAGGATGATGTATAAG
Organism: Andinoacara biseriatus; assembly: GCA_015108635.1. Classification (NCBI taxonomy): domain Eukaryota; kingdom Metazoa; phylum Chordata; class Actinopteri; order Cichliformes; family Cichlidae; genus Andinoacara; species Andinoacara biseriatus. The sequence goes on from VUQJ01026523.1 coordinate 29,473, forward strand.
ATACAAATATTTTATCTCTTTATTGTTTTTACACATTTTAAATTTACCTGGTTTACCTATTTTAATATTTAAGCAGTGTTTTTTTTGGTCACGTAAAATGAATCTGTGTGACGCTGCTACTCCTGGGTAAGTTGAATGACATGACGTACAGCTATCCTTGGTGTATAAATAAATAATGATAACATTAATTTACTAAAATACAATAAAATCAAATCAGCGTGGATGCGGACGATCCACTGTGGAAAGCTCTAAAGGGAGCAGCTGAAAGAAGGGGTAGAAAATTAAATCGAGTTATCAGTGGAGATTAAAACAGAAACTGTGGAACCTGCTATTCAGGTTCCACTACCTTTGCATTGACTTCAATTCCACAGAACTAAACAACTGCTTTTATTATGTCTTCTTTACAGTAATTTGCTGCTATTATATTTGACAACTGTTCAACTAGTTGTCAGAAGTGGATGCACCTAAATGAACATAAACATCTTTGCTACTTACTGAGCTGCCATTTGTCTCACTCACTGAAATTTCTGGAGCAAAAGATGTTGCAACTTGTCCTGAGTAGGCAGAGAGAGAGAGAGAGGGCATGCCTGAAAAAGCTTGCAGGATGCATGTGGTTCGGAAAGACATGACAAATGCAGTAAACAGTGATACTATTAATTCTGTGAGAAACAAATCATAGGTTGGACTTTTTTTTTTTTTTTTGGTCAGTCCCTACATCTGTTTAGATGTCATGTGACTGGGAAAAGAGGAGGAGATGATTGGAGGAGAAGGGAAGAAAGCTAAGGTAAGCCCACCTCCACCACTCAAATCTTACCTTTCCTCTTAAGGCAACACCTTGTACCTGGGCTGAGCACCTCAGCAGCAAACAGCAGCTCTAACAACCAAGTGGATGCTTCTACTGGACAGTCATAGCTCTTTAATTTTCTCTTCTTTTTTTTTTACTCGGGACCTTGGAATGCATTTCACCATTCTACCAGCATACCTCTAGAAGTCAACCAGGCCCTTTTTCAGAGGATTGACATTAAATATTGGACTCTGACATGTTTGGTGCAGGGCAGCTGGTGTCCTCCCTTCTTCCTGCAGTTTTCCATTCACCTGCAGCTCATTTTTTTCCTGCGTTCCCAACCAGACTGGGCTCTCAACCTCAGTTCCTGATCCCGGGGCCTTTTATCAGCTACGAATCCCTGAGGAATTATCTGCAGCCAGAGCCATGCAAGGAAGCTTTGCTCCTGGCCACACAAGCGGTCGGGATTGGGCCCCTCACAGAGAGCATAGGTGAGTTCAGATCACAGCTGCTGCAGCCAAAATGGGACTGATTGTATCATACTGGACTTATTCAGCTAGAACGTAGCCAAACTGGCAAAGTGCGACCAATCTCAAAGACAGTCTGTGAGCACCATCTGATTGCAGTGTAAATGTTTACAAAAGACCGAGTAACAGCTCGTAACTAACAATCAATTATCAAGCAGTGTTAATTTGGGCATAATGATTGCTGCACTAATTATCCAATCTAGAGCCATTAGTTCCTTGTCACCCATTGGCGATTGTGTAATTGGTGCTTGTGCTACGCTTTCCAGATGAACAGAGGCCAGTGAAGCAGCGTCGTGCACGGGCCAACTACAGCAGCTGGCAGCTGGAGGAACTGGAGAAAGCGTTCGAGACCACCCATTACCCGGACATCTTCATGAGGGAAGCCCTGGCCCTCAGACTGGATCTCATTGAGGCCAGAGTCCAGGTAATTGGCATGCTGAACTCCTGCTGGAGTTGTTAAATTCATACTCATTTAGCCTATATTAATTTTTATGTACAGTATGAAAATTTGCCTTCAGACCTAGTTTTTGACAGTAATAATAACTGACAATAAAGAGTATCATCTTGTGATACACCAAATAAAGGAAAATGTCTGGGAAAAAGTATTTTTTAGCATGTAAATAGAATTTATGTATTTTCTTTTATTTATAGGACAGGTTTGTATTTATCTAGGCTTAAAACAACTCCCATTATTATATATTTTTACTGACAGACTTAGGGATTGATCTGTATTTCTTTTTACCATCATCCGGCCAATAAAAGGATTCCTTTCTATCCCAGCAAAAATATAATCATAATTTCAGCTGAAACCAATATGAAAGCAATTCTTGCATAAAGTTGTATCTTCTAGTGTAGTTACACTGCAACTGCACCAACAGAAAGTTATATATATATATATATATATATATATTTTTCCCCCTCATCATTTACATTGATATATTGTAATGTCTTTCATTTGTTTCAAGGTTTGGTTTCAAAATCGTCGTGCAAAAATGAGGCGGCAGCTGAAACTCCAAGGCCAGTCCGCAGGGCCTTATGTGAAAAGGGACGACGATGAAGCCTCTGCAAAAGCGAGCAAAAGTTTTAAACACACAGAGAGTTCTGATGGTGAGCATTGGGAGAAACAACAGGAAGCTGACAGTTACCCACGGATAAAAGCTCCAAGTACTGTGCTGAGTATACGCATGCAGCCCACGACCCAGAAGCTGGGGAAGTGGGAGAGGCCGGAGGGGCAGTGCTCAGAGGAGCTCCGCTCTTGCAGCATTGCCAAATTGCGAGCCAAAGCCAGAGAGCACGAGGCTGAGATCCACAGCAATGTAACCATGTCAGGAGGCACCACACACTCACAAACACAGGAAACTGATGCCACACACAATGGCTGATCATTTTCATTCTTCCTGTTTGTACATGATAATAAAAAACATTGTAGACACTATTTATATATAGGAACATACTTCTGGAATTTTTTGGGGGGGAAAAGGAGCTTAATAATTTAGCCATATTAGCTGAATATATGTATGTCTATATATTCTGTAAGATTTTCTATTGGAAAATAAATGTTGCATAATCTCATCGCACCAAATTCAATTTTCAGAGTTTAGGTTTTATCTTTAAAGTACATTCCAGCTAACTTTTTAAAATGTCTTTTATGATATTTTATAGAGGATTTTTTTTATTTTTGGTATTGAAAATAACCAAATTTTGTCTGTTTTGAAGCAAATGTAGAAACTATTGATTTAGGAACTGTTGGTTTATCTCTTAAGGGCACTGATCATGTATTTTTATGTGATGAATACAGTTTTCAGTACACTTTAAAAGTGCCTGATGGCATCGACAGTGAATGATACACACTCTGTGGAGGGGCGTTAGCGTGTAACAATGGCAAAAGATAAATGTGGACATCTTATTGTGTCAGTCAGGGCAAGGCTGAAATGGGATACTCTCAAGTAATCTGTAAATGATTTCAGTATGACAGCCATCCCTGACCTCTTGGGTTACTCCACAGACAGGCAGGATGTCTACATGCAGCCACACGTCCTCACGGGAAACAATGGAAATAGCTAAAAAATGAAATCATGAAGACTGACTGCAGTATTTACACTCATTCATTAAGCATCTAATACAATCTAATACAACAAATCTGATGTGCATTTTGAATGTAAAAAAAAAAATCTACATTTATTAGTTTCTGATGTCAAAAAGGTCATGATTATATTACCTTATTTTTAACATTGGGGTTATATCAGATAGCAGTGGCCTACAATACATTTAAAAGCTTTGCTTATAATTGCTGATTAGTGCTCACGAGGGGGTGGAATAGTTTGGGTTGCTTTTAAAGATCCCTCAGGTGTTTTTGGAACACCAAACGCTGTTGTTTACACTAATGCCTCTGTACTATAATTACAGCCTCTTTATTTTGAATTATGAAAATTGTGCGCTGATATGCTGAATCACACACACAAGTGTAGACATGTATGTGCTAGACATCATGTGCTCCATGCTGCTTTATTTGTAGTATAAAAGTTTCCACTTGTGTCCAAAACTTCCACATCTAAAAGATACTTATGCTGTTGTGTGTGCATTGTTTATGGTTTGACCACAGCTTGCAGCTGCGTGCAGCGTGTCACTGCCCCCTTCTGGGCATGGAGACGTCTTTAGACGGGACAAGAAAACATGCAGTTTTTTTTTTTTTTTTTGCTTTTTTCTCACACGCACAAACCTAAAACATTTTTTTTATTTCACTGTAATATAGTGAAGCATTTTTTATTTGTTGTCTACAATAATTTTAGACTTTGCTTTCATTTTCTGAGTCCCCCTATGACAGAATAAACAATTCATGTCTTACAGTAATTGTGGCCTGCATCGATGATGAGGTCAGTGTGGGTTGCTCACATTTCAAAGACTCAGTTACAGCTCTGGTCTCACGCTAATTACATTCTCCGTGTCAGAGGTTTGGATCCTCACTGATGAGGTTTGTGGGTCAAATTTGATTTGGGAACTACTTTTCAAAATGGGTCAGCGAAACACACCGAGTTATGTTGTTTCTAGCTGAGGTGGAAGGACTCAGCAAGCTTATATAAATGTCTCCATATTCAGTTTTCTCCTTCTTCTTTTTTATTTTTAAAATTACCCAGAAATCAACTTATAGGCTTTGCCTAAGATTTGGGGGGACATGGTGACATGGGTTAATTGGGTCAGAATCTTTATATCGGGCTTGCTGGCCTCAATTAGTCCCCAATTAGGCCACACACAAAGAACAAGAAAGCTAAAAAAAAATGCATGTAGAAGAGTTTATACATATATTATTATATGTAGACTCTCTGAGGTAACAATATTTGGGGTTTTATACTCCAGAAATCCTGCAGCACACTTCTTTACTAAATGACGCATTTCATGTAAATTAATATATTATGGCCACGGAACTTTCATGAAAATGACAGCTGAAACTTCTGTCCTCAAACAACATTCAAGCATACCGCTTAAAAGATATAATTAAAAACCCAGGATCGTAGCTGGCTCATTAGTGAACAGTAGTGTGAACTGTTAAAGAAGTCTTGACACTGTTTTACCAGCAAAATAAATAAAATAAAAATGGACCCTCCCCAGTCATTTCTGGTTATCATAATAAGTCCAGATGGCTACTGAAGACGGGAGTTAATAAACACAGTTAAGATGGTTAATATGTGCCATAATTGCGCCAAAAGGTCACGTGGGAAAAACACCTGCTGTCTGACTACAGGTAACACTGACGGACTAACTGAATCTGACCCCACATATATTTTATTTGGTTAAAAGTCGTGACCAGAACATAATTTCTCATGAATATATCTTTATTTATTTTTACCCCAAATTGTCTTCTAGAAGAGAACAGGATTTACTTCATGTGATTAGAACGTGCCTGAGCTACAGTATGAATATCAGAGTTAGCCTTCTTTTTACTTAGCTTGATTCAACGGTCGTGAATGACGAATCAGCAGCCGCGTCGATTAGTGCGACAAGCTGAGAAACACACACCAGCAGCGGCAGCTCGGAGAGTCGGCGGTCAGTCAGGTGAAAGAAGGAAACAGGACGCAGCTGCAGACCGCAGATCACGGTCAAGCCCTCAACAGAGAGACTTTGTTTTACACCTCTTTCCTCTGACTCCTCTGCACTCAGACCTCCTGCCTGTTGCACACTTAGTCTGCACTCGGGGTTCTGTCGCGCTGCAAGCATGGCTGCCATCAAGGCGTTGGAGCAGTGGTGTAAAATGCAGGTTGAAGGCTACCAAGATGTGGCCATCACCAACATGACGACTTCATTCAGGAACGGGTTGGCTTTTTGTGCGCTTATACACAAGTACAGACCGGACCTGATGTAAGTATTGAAGAATTAAAAAAAAAAAAAAAAAAAAAAAAA
>VUQJ01026523.1:40694-53203 GCA_015108635.1 Andinoacara biseriatus
ATTCTCAGCTCCTCAGCTGTTGAAAAGTCACACAAATGGGCTAAAATGTCTTGAAACATACCTGACCTATCAGATTATTTACTCTCCAGAATGCAGCATCATCAAGCTTCGTCCATCTCTTTTATTGCTGACTGGCTCAAAGTGCAGCCGCTAGCTCTGTCCCCCATCTTAACAAGTCCCAAGGAGTGCAAGGCCTGAACTCCTCCTTTCCTACTCCTTAACTCTAGAATTTCTCATTTCTAATCCCTGCTGATGATTCTTCAACTGTTTTCATCACCCTTTTAACATTTCAAGATTTAAGGTGAGGCTGTTATGATTCCAAATATCCAAGTTCATTCCAGCTGTGTCAGATTGATGCCTTTTTATATTTAAATAAAAAATTTTTTCAAGCTTATTTCATTTTTTTATTTCTTACAGAGATGCTGAACCTCAAGTCCTTACTGAGAATTATGCACCTGGATTCATGTCCACACCTCCGTCTAATGTCTCAATTAGTCCAACGAGGCTTCCTTTGGCTCAAACACCTGCAGTACCAGCAGTTAGCTTTGCTCTGTTTGATCCTGCATGCTTTAGGGAAGTCAGTCCCCAGAAACCTCAGCCTGCCTCTGAAAGCCTAGGTGAGAGGGCTCTTTGCATTCTAATGAGAAACATTTGTCTGCCAATATATAAAATTGAGTGTTTGATGTCAAAGTGAACCAGAGCTAGTTTGTAAGGAGTCTCTCAGTAAATGTTTTAGTGCTTCAAGCAATTTTGACTTGGCCATTTTCATGCTTAAGTAAGTTTACTCTGGGTTAAGTGACTCTTTATCATGGAATCAAATAACATTTCTGCTGAGAGCAGCAATACAATATAAACTACAATCTAGACTGAATTGTGCTGCTGCGTAAGAAGTCGGAGAATCACCACAAAGAGTGAGGTTCATTCTTTGTATCAGATTTCATGGCAGTCTAATTAGTAGTTGGCTAATTTTACTGAAGACTACAAGTGTGAACATTATGGTTGATCTAAAGGCAATGCTAATTGAATCACCGGAGTCAGTAGGACTCATCCTGTGAATGTTTTGAATGTCCTTTTTTTTTTAATTCCAGCAATAAACAGACAAAAAAAAAGGTGTTGCAGACTGACCTCCTGAACTGCATATCTACAGCATCTAAAGCCTGTTCTCCTTATTTAGATTTTAAACTTGGGGGTTCCTTGCCTGTGAAATCCCCACCCAGACTGCCAGCTGTGAAATCTATTCGCTCTTCGACTACTGTTCCAGCCAGCCATGGAAATCCATCAGGTTGTTTTTCATCTTTTAAAAAATTAGCAAAGCCAGATATACATGTTCTCAGTCTTGTTGATTTCATATTAAAAGTTTTTTTTTTTTTTAACTGAAAATCAGGTGAAGTCTTGTATGACAATACTTTTTTTCTAAAAGGCTGTCATGAAAGGACTATCTAATCCTATTTTATCTACCTCTTAGCTGCTAAAAAGGGAAAGTATTTGTCACCCACCAACGCCTCCAGGACTGAAATGAGGTCACCCTCTGTAAGTTCCCTCCATTAAGTCTCTTAAGAGATTAATTAACAGCTCTACAAATATGCTTTCATTACATTCCCCAGCAAAAAATGGATGACCTTCTTTACATTAAAGTGACCAAAGTCAGAATTTTTAAATTAAAACGATCTTTACGCGACAGTGACTCTTACATTCTTTGTTTTGCACCAGGTGAGGTCTCATCATGTTCCAATGGAGCAGATTGAAAGGGAGCTGAATGATATTGAGACAAACTTGGTTCACTTGGAGAAGGAGGGCGTGGAGCTGGAAAAGAAGCTCCGGAGCTGTGAGGAAGGTACTTCGTGTTTCCACTTCCTTGCTTTTTATTTGTACAGACGTACAAACATAAATGAATGCAATCAACAGTCCACTTTCAGACAGCAGATATGTATGACGTGTTTTTCACTGTCAACTCTGTAGTGCAGTTCCATACTGTTCACCAATAAATGTGAGGGTAGAACTTCCTATTATAGCTTGGTAGTAATATGGTTATAGTGCAGTAATAAGCTGGAAACAAGACTATGACAGGGACACTTAGTTATAAAGTAATATCAAATAAAATCTTTCATCAGCAATGCTTATACTTCAGTCATATTACACTGAAATGTATGAAATTAGGTAAAAAGGGCCAAAAACTAGGGGTAATAATATGGAAACGAGCATATCCCTGAGGGGCAAAACCAATTAGTAACAGTATAGTAATATACTGGTAACAATATAACCAACTAGCAATAAAATTGTGATATCTTTGCTTTTATATCCTGACTTTAAAGTTTTAGTAACCTCATAATAAGGTAATATTGGCTGGTGCTTTGACTATATTTAGGCTAAATTCAAATAGTATTATCATGTTATAATGATAGAATTAATCCTACCTTATGTTTGAAGGTCAAAATGTGTTTCATGCTGTAGCTTATTACCTGGAAACACCTGTGGTAGTTTCTGTGTAATGACCAGGAATCAGGGCTGCAGAAGTGCCTGTTTCTATGTTCTATGTTAATAACCAGTTAAAGCAAACTTCAAGTAATGTGATGATCACCTGGAAACATGTGGTTGCTTTTGTGCAATGAGTAGTATTTATTGCCGTTGAAAGCCTAGGACCAGGAAAAAAAAACATGTAGACCACTGTGAGAATAAATTTTTTTTCCTTAGGTTTCACTTTTCATATGCACGCTGTTTCACTTTATTACCGTCTGCACCTTTTCTCTTTTTTTTTTTTTTCCCCCTCATCCCGTCCCTTAAATGACGACTTAACATCTGTATCACTGAATATGACCAATAATGCCATCTGTATATGTGAATATGACTACTCCAATATGACAAAGCTAGGTAATACAGGACTCCTGCCCATTCCTGGCCATGTCTGCCAGTCCCCCTGCACCACTTTGTTGGTCTGAATGGAGTAATATTCAGAAGCAAAAGGTATCTGGCAATAACCTCAACACAAAATGTGACATTATATTTTTGTTTGAACTGCTGAATCGCTCTGGTGCATCGGTGAGTTGTATCGTGGTTGCTTCACACATTCGCTCACCATCAGCTGAAGGTTTGTGTGTGTGTGTGTGTGTGTGTGTGCTCACACATGCATGGGAATTACCTGCCATTTCTATTAGTGTTTCTGCAGCCAAATGAGGTGAGAGGCACAGCTAGCCCACAGGGATGTTGCGCCTCCTTTGAGGTAGTAGGAGTAGGGGGCCTGATTGCTTTGCTCAAGGTCAACATGACTTGGGTATAGTAATATATTCTGGTCGATTGCTTAATTTTTTTTTTCCCCCCTACATGCCACCCAGGAAGCCTGAGCATGCAATCGCTTGGCCAGAATTTAACATCATTTCCACACTACCTAGGAGATCATCTACTTCTCAACTGGAATTTGTTGGCATAAAAACTAAACCCTGGCACTCAGGTTCAGTTCAGAATTAAATCACGTTTGTTCTGGTGATGACAGGATGTGTAGGGCTCTGTCCTCCGTCTCTGCAGCTCACTCTCGGTTTTAAATGTGACTTGATTGATTGGTCGGTAATTAGGATTAGTAAAATATTCAGCCTAAAATCAATTGATCCACCTACTCGGGTATGACTCGGTGAAGCAGCAAATTTAAGCACTGTTTCAGTGTGTGTCAGGATACTGTAGTGGACCAATAATGAAAGGTATACACTGTATCAAAAACCTTAAACACTGAATGATTGTGGATGATAAAGTGCCCTTGTTCCCTGGATTATTTATCTAGAAATCAGCCATTTTGACAGTTTCTCTAAAATGTGAGTAATAATAATGATATCATTTCTCAGGGTTGAAAGTTACTTTTTAAAAATGGTTCTTTTATGTATGTGTCGTCAACAGTCAACAGTGGTGAATGATTTTAATCAGTGATTTTATTTTTAACTGTTTATTTTTTAACTGTTTTGGATTTTGAGTGAATTAAACAAGTGTAAAATATCTGTCAGAGAGACATCTTTCTCCCTCTGTTCTAAAGTTGATGCAGCAGCAAAGATGACTGACACAAACTATACAGTAAATTGCAGACAGGGTTTTTGTAACCTCCTGTTCTGTAGCATACATTTTCATATTATATTGAAAAAAATAGATTTGGATTTGGCAGTCTAAGCTCCTTTTCAATATTATTGGCTGTGACATAGTGTCTTAATAAAGGTGATGACATGGTTCCAGGAAGTGAGTCACCTCTCCTCTTAACAAAAATCAAGAACCACCTACCTACAAACCAGTCGAATGATCTTAAAAACCTAATTTGCACCTAATGTTATTTGGCAAACAACAGTTTTGATTGTGCTCAAGCATGCTTTCTTGATTTTAATTATGTAAAATTTATGTAAAGTAAATGGTTTTTTTGGGGTTTTTTTTAGTTTGCTCTTTCAATGTAACATCTGAAATTTCAGTATTTCATTTACTTGCACCATTGAGATGATAAATGGACATGTTCAAGAACCTTCTAAAGTCACTGCTGGGATTATGTTTTAATACTTTAAAATGCTTAATTGATTCCAATACGTACACATTAGCGATTGTCTAACAAAACCATTATAGAAGACCAGCTTCTTTTTTTAATAAAATTGTGTATTATTAACCTGTTTTTCAGATGGAGAAGGAGACGTTTTGATGGACCCACTGATGGTTGACTGGTTTAACCTCATTCGAAAAAAGCAGATGTACATTAGGAAGGAATCAGAGCTTGTTTACATGTGAGTACTGAAGGGCAGATGAACACTAAGAAGAGTAAAGTTTTTTTTTTTTCTTCACTTTCTATTCATTTTCAGGCTTTAAATTTTTGTTTCCAGTTAAATTTAATTTAACTACCTCTAACTTTCCAGGATTATAAGTTTTAGATATGATGCCCTTTGTGAATTAGCTTTGCCTCTTCTTGGCGTTACTGTGTGGTTTTATTTATCAGAGCGAGGACTCAAGAGCTGGAGCAGCAGCAGCCAGGTGTTGAGGGGGAACTTCGCAGGTTGCTGGAGAAGCCAGGTAAGTGCTCAAGTATCTGTGCCTGTCACCATCTCTCTTACCTCCTTTTTTCAGCATATGTTTGTGAACTTTATGTCACAGATCACTTAAAGTCCAGAGAGGAGCAACAGCAGGAGAAGAAATTGATGCAGCAGCTGATGGATATCGTGGATGGCAGAAATGCAATTGTGGAGGGTCTGGATGAGGACAGGCTGAGGTACCGTAATCAATTTTATAATTATTTTTAAATGACAATAGTCATAATTTGAGTACAATACAGATAATCTGAAAGTTTCCTATGTTAAAAAGATGTGATGGTGCTTAGTTTGATTTTTGGTCAATTTCAGGGAAGTGGAAGAAGATCAGCAGTTGAATAAAATGATGCAAAATCTTGGTAAGTAGTGTATAAAATGTCTTTAAAAAATGTTCAGTTTAGTTTGAATTGAGTTCTCAATATACTGTTTTTGTGGTGGACAGGAGTGAAGAAAGCCAAAAACAAGAGGAAATCCTCCATCTCAAAACTCTTCAGGCGAAGAAGTAAAAGACGCTTTGAATAATCCTTGATGTATTTTTTTATTTTATTTTTTTACAAAATTGTCTTTTTCTTTTGTATTAATATTCCTTTAAAATATTTAAGTTTTTATGTGTAACGTGAAGTTCTTTGTGTGCTAATGTGAAAGGTAACAGAAGACATCTCAAATTTGGAAGCACCATTTTTGTTTAAAGAATCACTTGCAGTTCTTTGTTACTTGTGAGCGGGGTCATGCCTTCTTTCTTGTTTTTTTTTCATTATTGTGTCACTGTTGGTAGTTCATATATTATAATTTCAATGTCACTAAGGTAAAGGGAATGGCACATTTTTAATAGATAAATATATATTTGTGGATTGAGGTAACCTTTTAATAGTTTTAACATTGCACTTGGTTTGAATCGACTGTCATGGTGTCTAAATTATGAGGGAACATTAGCTCGTACGAATAGGAGTGAGGAGTATAAATGTGTAATCCTTCGCCAGTCTTGAGTGAAAATGAAATTATTTCAGTATTTATTTAATAATGGATTTTAACAAATTTCCTGTAAGAATATTAGAGGGAGCCTTGACAATTAAGTTTGAATGGCTGCGGAGTGTAAAATGGGGAACCACACATGTTGAACTGTTAGACTGTAGTTCCTCTCTCACACTGTACTGTAGGTGGCAGCCTGGGTATGCTGTATCACAAGTCAAGAACTTGGAAATCCAATTTGCCACAGTACAGACAGTTAATTTCTTTACTAATTTTATAAATGCTGCAAAAATGTTCAGCTGTGCTGATGCAATAATGTTATGTGAAAGAGGATTAGGGAGAGCAGTAGCTTATGGCTGGCGAAGGCTTATAAACTATAGGATGTATTGAGCTCTTTATCTTCAAACCTGGTTTAATTAAACATTACTCTTTACTAATATCTGCATCAGAATTGCTCCATACCTGAGCTATTAAAATGTTGAAATGACATGCGAGGTCACTCATCTGTGAAAATGGCATTTGCTGTGTTTGTAAGGAATGCCCTGTGATGTTGCATTTTAGAAGTGTTATTGAACCGTATGTATATGGTCTCTATTTATAGTCTTTTAAAACTTGAAATCTGTTGTCCAATAAATCCCTTTGAAGATTAGAGTGTACAAGAGATTGAATTATTTACCTAATAATCACTTCCTTTGGCACTAATCTGTCCATTTAAAGAGATCCCCAAACTTTTTATCTCCGCACTCCCCACGTTACAAGCTTCACCAGTGACTGTTGATTCAGTGACTGCCGAGCTTACATTGCTTTCAGTAAGAAGCCAACAACACTGTAACTCCTTTGCATTAAAGCTGTGCGGCGATCGCAGAGCGGCATCGATGTACGTTTTTAATAAAGCTTTTTAGAGACGGCATCAAGATAATTCACTGCTGTAAATATATCGCAGCTTCTTATAAAAACTGCATATCGTTCATTTTGAGATGCATGAAATTGTGATCATGAACTTGGAACACAATCTTTCTAGCTGAGCGGAGTTGAGGATGATATTGGTACAAAATGCCATGCGTGATGTGGGTGACAGTCGAGACTGAATGTGTGATATTAGAGTTAATTAAAGCTTTGCACCCCATCTACTGCAAATGCTTGCACTTCTGCAATTAAGAATCAAAGGCGAGGGCTTAGTGTCAGGGGGGTGTCTAATACATGGTTTTAACAGGAATGGGACCTGATTTGCCGAGCTCCTAGCGACAAGCATTAACAACAGCCTCAAATTAGAGGGACATTAATATTCATAAGTAAAACAATTCATCCTGTGAATGTGTGATGAAATGGAATCCTCTGAGGTGAGCTCTTGTGTCCAGGCTGCCATCGTTCATTAAAATATGCCATTACCCATGAAGTGCTTAATCTTTATGAAAGGGTGGTAAAATCAGTTTGAACTGCTCCAACAGAAAGGTGGAAATCGTAATATTGTTCAGAACCTTGCATTATGTTAATCTTGTACATTTTGTAAAAAAACATGGTGATGTTGAACAGTGGGTTTCTGTGTCTCGTGAAAATGCACAAAGCATCTTTTTTTTGTGTGTGTGCGTGTGTGTATGCCCACTGACATCAGTCTGTTATTCTATTAATAGGGTATGAGTACTTTGTGATGTTTTAGGTTAGCTGTTAGTCTGCCTCTTCCAACAAAATCTAAATTCTGGGTATGTGTGTGTATGTGCGCGCGTGTATGTGTGTTTTGTCTTATTCCAGTCACTGCCAGAGTCTCTGCCACTAGCCTGTAATTATGATCCTCGAGGTAATTTTATCAGGCTCATTAGCTCTGATGAGTAAACGAGAAGCGTGCCTCTAATTTATTGGCCATCCAGGCTGGAGACTTAATTCTCATCAGAGAGATCATAATATTTGTATAGAGAGTGAGAGTGAGACTGATACAGTATACATATGCACAGTTAGTTGCAAAGCTCCACGAACAACACAGAGGCCAAGACTTTGTGACTTAAAATCAGTAATTACACTCCTAATACAAGTCTGTTTGGATAATTGGGCATATGCTAAAATTATTTCCAAAGATGTTACTGTGATGAGCAGGGCACAGAACATAGTCTCCTTTTTTTTGAATCAGGCATGATTTCAAATGAAAGCCATTGTTTGCATTCTAGTGAGTCTTGAGAGTTTATCTTCCTGCACAAAATTAGATTCTCACACCTCTGCAAACAAAATTGCATTGTTTTGTTCCCTGTTCAATAGAGATTATCCATTTTCTGTGTCAGAGAATTTGTTAAGGGAGCGGTGTAAATATGCTCACAATTTTCAGTGTGTAGAAATTTGCATTGAGGGGAAATTATGCATGCTGGCTAGTGGAAATGAAATGTATAAAGTGCATGACTGGTAGACTTGACAAGTGCAGCTTTCATCCATCTCAAATGAATAATTTTCACTTCCCTTAAACATCCTTAATCCAACCATGTTATCAGCGGGCATGCAGGATTCTGCCAGACTTTCTCCTTAACGGCACAGCAACTTTCAACTTGCCTGAGATTTTGCACTGCAGTTGCTTACCACATGGTCTTAGGGACTCACTCTTATCCTCTCCTGCTGGTTTTGTGGATCAGTAAAATTCCTTCAAAACACAATATATACATAACGCAAGTCTTAATAGATAGCAGAATGTCTCACTCTACCCTCCTCTGTGCTGCCTCAGAGGTCGACTTAATGCACTGTATTTTACCTCTGATTCACATTGGCAGAGAACTCAGAGGATGGTGTCTAAAAAACCTATTTGCTCCGTGGCCCTTTGTCCTCTATTTCAAATTTCAGTGACAGACCCCTCCATGCTCCTATAATGTGGTTTGGAAACTCATATGGCTGTAAAGGGATAGAGAAGGATATTCATGGTAAATTACTCATTTACAGCCCAGCATTCAGCATTTTGACTTGTTATTTAGGGACATTTTCTTGTCTTCTCCACTGAAATACATACTTGTAATGGTACTGTACAGCGGAAAAAAATATTCCCCACCCCACCCACATCCCAGTGCTTTTAATTTATGCATTGTAGCATGTTTTAAAATACTAACAAACAATGAAATGTGTAATTGGTGTTTATGCTGCTAATCCGTGTGATAGCCTCTAATATGAAGGGTTACCTGGCTATTTTCAATATCCACTTTCTCAGAAGCCTCAGTCTGCGATAAGAATATTAACCTCATCAATTTCAGGTAACTTTCAACGCTTTAACATCTTGTCTTAAAGACCTACGTGTTAGCAGGAGTCTCAGCCTTGGCATTTAGTGACATTTTAAGCCTTTTAACAGAATCCAGACAGGGATTTGCCGTTTCCACCAAAGGAAAATAATTTATATCCTCCTTTCTGAGAAACTGTGGGTAGAGGGATTAAATGCACCAGAGAGATTTGTATGTGGTGCAAGTAAAACAATATTGTGACTCAGTTAATATATTTCCTACCATCTACTTTCGTGCTTTGAAGAAGTCGGGAGTTGTTACTCATCGGGCTGAAGTTGGCTTTGATGCTTTTCTTGTTTAATTTTCTCACTTTTGAGGTTTTAAGTGTGTAGGTCATAGCGATGGCAGTGCTGTGTACCTGAATTCTTCTTATGATTATGCAATGAGACAATGCGCGTTACAAGTATTTTAGGCAATGAAAAGTCCGACCACGACCAGTTATTTTGCATTCCTCACAGTCAAACTCACTTAAAACCTTTGGAACAACTAAATGCTTTTGCTCCACCCGGAGTTATATTTAAAATATAATGATGCCATGTGCACGAGAACAGAAAAAAAAACACATTTGTGAATGACAGTTTGGAACACAAAAGGTCTTTTCTGTGAGTTGGATGGGTTGTGGACTGTGTATCTGCTAGTGTGTGATGGCCGCTGTGTAGTGGAGACATGCAGGGCTCTGTTCTCTCTGTGGGCTGGCAGCTTTGATGCACTGCCTCTCTTATCTCATGCCTGGCAAGGTTAATGAAGTGGTGGCACTTTTGGAGGAAGTAGAAATGGGATGAGTAGCAAAGACCAGAGGAAGCTTGGAGATGAAACGTCCTGCTCTTAGCGGCTGTAAGTGGCAATTTTGGTGAATTACATAGACAATGAGAAAAGGGGTTGTCATCCTCTTAAACACAACAGTCATCCAAATCAGGAATGGTTGATTGCATCTCTTTCAGCCTGGTTCATATGAAATTACATTAGCATTTAGGCATCACTGCATAACTTGCAACTTGATCTGTCAAACACCTCCTTATAAGGCCGTGTTAGTGTTACTATGCAGCACTGAACCAACACTTAAATAACTTATTATAGTCAAGTAGAAAAATACACAAAAGAATATTATAGCACCTTAAAATGATTTGAATGCACTGCACTAAAGAGAAGTTGCCTTGTGCTTTTTGAGCATCAGATCATTTCTCAATTGAATCGGAGGAGTTCATATAGCTTTCAGCTCGGTTTAGTCTGTTCTAGCCCTTTGAAGGACTTCTAAAAAGCAGCAGTGTCTTTGTCAGGGGCAACAAGTCCCACTTAAGTGAAAGAGTTGGCTTATTTCATTTGGAGTCTTGGATTGTGGCTCTGGTTACAGCTTAAACAAAGGGCAGAAGTGCCACCGCTGCTATAAATATAATAACAGCTGATGTGCTGCTAATGCTCTGTATTTTTTTTTTTTGGCTTTTTTTTTAAATTTTATTTTAATATACCAATTCCCTTTGCATCTATAAGAGCTAATAGGTAAACAGTCCTGAATGGTAGAAATGAAGCAGGTCTACATGCCAATGAATTAGCATATAGATGAGTTCATCTCATACAAATAGTGCTCTTTTGCCCAGAACTCCCTGTGCTGAGCAAAGATCATGTATGTAAAGTATGCATGCTGAAAATGTAAATTAATCCATTTCAATCATCATTCAATCTAATAAGATTTTTCCCCATCCCTTCCCTCATTTGTCCTGCATTGCTCAAATGTCCAGTATCATTAAGAGGGCAGTCAAGCCATTCCACCCAAAATAGCTTAATTGTTTAACAGAAAAGAAAAAAAAAAATACAAGCAAGAAACACAATAACATGTATGTAATTTGCAAATAAGCATTAGGACCAGTTTTTACTTCAGTGTTCTGCTGAAATCACATAATGCAGTGATTTTCTAAAGCAGAGTTTCCATAAAAGAAATGCCATTGACCGGATGTTTTGTATTTGATCCTCATTATTGTAATTCCATAAACAAACACCGCCTCTGTGAAACATTACTATTTGTTACATAGCTCTTGTTAATATGCTAAAAGAAGCTTATAGAATTGGGTCAGCTAATTAAGCAATTAGCTTATTCCAGCTCCGTGGTCAGGCTGTTACTAATCTATGGCATTGTGAGCCCAGATCTGCCAAAACTGAGAAGCGCTCGTGACTGTGTCCCCTATCCCGTCTGACAAAGAATCATGTTTGAAGCCATCCTTCCCCTCAGCAGAGGGGCTCTCTGTTCACTAATGCTCACGTTTCTCATGCAAATCCCTGGAATTGAATGGGTTGTTTATTGTCTAGTTAAAATATTGAGACATTTATGTAGTGTTGTCGAAGTGTGTGCTCCCTGTATTTGTAGCTGTGTTAACACACATGAAATCCCAGACAGATTAGAGCTGGATAGCATTAAGGCCATGATGAATGTTGGTGGCTTTTGGCAGAGCCCACCACGTGGCTTCTTACGAGCATCCTATGAGGGGTAGAAGTTTGGAGGCTTGACAGTAGCGCGGTAAATACATCACTGGTATAATTTAATGAAACTTTCTTTCTGTGAGCCAGTTTATTATCCTGGAACTTTTCTGTCTTGAAGAAATTGCGGTTACTGTCGTTCATCTTCATATATTTGTTAAACATATTTTAAATATGAATGAGTTGTTCAGTATTTGGGATTTCTGTTATCTATGTGTTCTTTATGTGCAGTTTGAAGGAAGGCACATGTAGCAGGCCCATGTGTAGTTGGCTTAATATTGCTATTTATGTGTGAAACCCCAAATATTACGTAATTAGTTTTCACTGGATATTGATGTATTAGGAGCCTGTATGCATTGTGGAAAATAAATTTTTGATGTGTTTTGTATGTTTATGCAGTGACATCTGGCAAAGCTTCTTCACTGCAATAGACGATAATACGACCTTAACAAATGGGCCATCTTTTGTTCTGTAGTTGCAGAGTGGGAAACTCTAAAACTCTTGCTAAAACAGCAAACGTATTTTTTTTTTATGCATTATTTTCAGCACTTGTGCAAATACTAATTTTTTGATTGATTGAGGGCAGAGGAAATAACAAACAGAGACATACCATCACAAATCACAGTATTATAAATTTTATATACACTGCCATAGCTGTTTTCCATGTTTTTCCATACTTTTTATGCACACATTGAGAGTTACCATTTCCAAAAATGCCCATGAACTTCCATAAAAAAGTACTACTAGCACTAGCATTGCGAGTAGAAAATTACCAGGACGTTTTCCTTTTCCT
>VUQJ01026524.1:0-15560 GCA_015108635.1 Andinoacara biseriatus
ACAAAAAAAAGGGGGAAAAAAAAAAAAAAAAAAAAAAGATATAACAATGTTTATTATTTCAGTTGAAAGCTGCCAAAGTCTTTTTGAAATCATGGCTCAAAACAACCTGTATCCTGCATCCTAAAACAAACGCATGCATGCACAGACACACACACACACACACACACACACACACACACACACACACACACGCGCACACACCACGCAGCAGCACTAAGTGTTTGGAGGATATGAAAGCCAAATTGCCGCCATCACCAAAGGGAGCTCCTCGACACTTTTTTTTCCTCAAATTTCGTAGACACAAACACAAAGGAAGAATAGCGGAGGATAGAGGCAGCCCTGCAAATGGGCACAAACATAAAAACACATTTGGGGGGTGGGGGTGGGGGGAGTGATTGATGGAAAGAAACACGAAAATTAACACGAGTGGCTGGCTGCTTTCACAGCAAGAAAACAAGCAATTTCTCACCCATGGGGGTAGAGGCAAAAAAATAAAAAAAAAATAAAAAATACACAAAACAAACCTGACCTTCTTAAATTGAAAACCTAAGATGCTTTTTTAGGTCAAAGAACTGATTATTTGCTCTATTTTTAAAGTGGGTAACAAATAGAGGATCACCTTTGTTGTAAACATTGTTAAACACAGTTTTAGAGGTGAAGTCATAGAATATGCTTTCACTATTAGTGTAAAGCAATATATTCATATACAGCACTTTGCAAAAGTCTTGAGTCACCCCTCATTTCTATATCTTTTGCTTCCAAGGAGTCAAACTAGTTTTTAAAAGTAATCTGGATAAATAGATCTCCAGGCTTCCTGAGGGTCAAAGTTTTTTTTTTTTTGGACATTTTCAGAGGGATGATTTTTTTTGGGGGGGGGGTGAGGGTGTTTTTAAGCCACTAAACACTGACCCATGAATCGTTTAAGCATTAAAAAGGCACCTAACTCAAGAGGTGTATTAGTGTTGTGTCTACAGGCAATTTAGCAAAGAACTAGTAGGGCTCTTGTAAAAATTGATGGAATTATGAATGCATAAAAATACTGTCAGATTTTGATCCACCATGCAACACCATCTGGAATGTGTCTCATTGGCTTCATTTTTTAGCATGACAATGATCCCAAACAAACTGCTTATACACTGCATTTCTGTTCATTTTAACTTGTTTCGATAAGTCACTGCACCTACTTCAAACTATAAAGAAATGAGGGGTGGCTCAAGAATTTTGCACATTACTGTCGAGGAGGACTCTATTTTCCGACGCCTCGTCGTTTGTTTTTTGTTGTTGTTGTTGTTGGTTGCATGGCTATTTTGATGATTCATTTATGAAGTATGCATGCCACCGACACGCCTCCTACAAAATGAACTGCATTCTACCAGAATTAGAAAGCGACAGACCCTTCAGTTCTGTCTCTCATAACTCAGCGTTTACATTTGCCAAGAATCCAGATGGCACGAAGAGCCCAAAAGATTAAAATGGAGAGCGAAATTTGTGAGTCTCCCAGTATGTCTCATATTTTAACCAGGCATTTTCAAACTTACTGCCATCGCTTCCATGACTCTGAAGCATTTCAGTGACACCAGTGGCTATATTCTACTGATACTTGCATGGAGATTATCAGGGAACCGAACCACGCTTTTCAATTTCACCTGGGCCATGCAATACTCCGTGGTCAAAGAGCCATCTGATTAATGTGTAAAAAGTATTATCCTTTAAGCATGAGCTATCACAGCAGGTTACTGCAGCTGCAGCCTGTGTGCTGTGAAGTCCTGGTGCTCTTATCTGGAGAGGCACCAGTTCTGTAATGATAGCTGTCCCAGACAGGCCAACGGCAACGCGACATTCTGTGACCTCTGTTAAAACTAGAACCATCTCAGCTACCTAGACTAACATCAAGGTATTAACTGAACTCTGGCTATGAAAAAAGACCATCACAGATACCCATACACATAAACAACTTACTACTTATTTGCACACATGTAAATAAGCGGCTGTGCACAAATCTTTATTGACACTTGAGCGTTGGTCAGTCTTGGTCCTCCAATAAAAGGTGATAAAAGACAGAGCAGCGTATGTGTATTCATGCCGCCAGCTGAAACTAAACCATTGATATTTGAGCCACCTCTACTGTCAGGCCAATTCTGCAAAGACACACATGCACACACACACACACACACACACACACACACACACACACGCACATTTATCCACATCTGCAGGTGATCTCTGCAGAAAAACAGGCACATCAGAGATAAGAGAACACAGCAAACTAATTCTCTTTGATTTATTCAGTTAGGATATGCTGTGACTTCTCTGGACAGTTGATAAAAAGACAAATTTCCCCTGGGGGGGAAATATGCTCACACAGGCAGACAGGGCCTAAGAGGACTGTGTTGGCTTCATCTTTCACATGAAATGCGCCTCTCTCTGAAATCTTTAAAAGGTAATTCATCAGCGCACCGCTCCCCTGACATTTAGAGCACCCTTGGCTTTGCCCCCTTTATGGAGCAAGACTGCACACCAAGTAGGGAAACAATTATGAGCGGGATTTATGGAGCATCTCTGCGTGGGATCATTCCTCATCTCCCCCCACCTCGATCCTATGACCCCACCCCTCAACTCCAAGTACACACATTACTCACACTGATGTACCTGTGATAAAAAAACAAACACCCAAACCAATATGTTCCTTATGTTCCGTGTTAATCCAACATTATGGAAACAAGTCTGTATGTCATTGCTGTACGCATAGAGCAGAAAGAAGCCCTGCAATATATCATCAAGAAACACAAGTGGGCCCTTTTAAGAAATCCATAATTGTAATGGAGCTGAATCTATTACCTGAGACCCTCTGAAGAGCCATAACCATTAATGCTGTCATTGCCATAAGCGCTATATATGTTTTAAACAGCGTGAGTAAATGTTAGTGAATAGTTCAGCTTTGTTGCATTCCTGGGTCTTGGAGCCAGGGGTTTGAGCTTCTGGACTTTTGCTTTTAGTTTAATTCAGGTCTGAGTTTTGTTCCGGTTACTTCAGTGATGAAGTCTCCTTCCTCCATGTTTTGTCAGTTACTTCCTGTTTTATTTTGTTAGTTGCCTTCCTTTGGTGTGCCTTCAGTTTTTCGTGCATTCAGTTTTACTTCCACGTGTCTCATCACCTCGATGTAGTCTAGCTGTGTCTTGTTATCCTGATGTTTTCCCTCCCCTGATTGCCTCCTGTGTGTATTCATAGCTTGAGTTTGGTGTGTTCTCTGCCTGCTTGTCTGCCAGATTTCCTTAGGTGTTTGTTTCTGTTTGTCTATTTGTTTCTTATGGTGCTGGTTTCCCTTGTACCTATTTTTTGGTTCTTGGTTCTGTTTTGGCCCAGTAGAAATGCTGGGTGACACTGAGATATGCCCGTTTTTCTTTGAATATCAGTAGCTAAAATATCAGAAAAATATTTGTTTTTTGTACTACGAATTCAGGTAATTCACTAAATTATAAAAGCCAACTCTGTAAGACTGAGTTTGAGCCATGCAAATTGTTTGAAAGGAATATTTTATTTTCTCTATTCACCTCTGAGGTCTTTTGCTTCCATATCAAAACAATTCAGATGAATAAAATTTTTTTGCAGCGCTCATATGTTTGAAGAGTTTCACTTACAAAAGTTCAACAGCAATGTTTATGCTTAGAAACTGTATTCATGCAATGCTGGATAATTCTAAGACTTCACAGTGAGCAGGTAATAAAAAATAATACTAAACGTACATTAAGTGGGAAACCAACAGCTTCCTCCACAGTTCAAGGTCATCACAAATGCATCTACCAACTTCTCTTGCTTTTCCCTTATCAACCCAACTCCTACTCCATCTCACTCTCTCCTCTGTGCTGATTCCTTCCCGTCCCTCTGGGCGGGTTTTATGGCCCAGCTGAACGGCAAAGAGCCTGAACCTTTTGTCCTGTAGAAACAGGAACTGGCAGCCTCTCACACATGTAGACAATGACTGAGCACACTATGTTTTTTTTTAAGTTTACATTGGAAAAAAGTCTTGAATAATTTCTCTACAACTAAAACAGAAATAATAAAGCTTGCTGTTGTTGTTGCAATACTTTTGTTTTTTTTACTCCTGATACAGACCTTGACCTTTGGTGGAGGATGATCCTGAGTGTTTCTTGTAAATCAAAAAGCATTCAAACAAGGTCTAATCCTAAAATGACATAACCATCATTTTTCTAATATAATTTATAATTGTTCTTTTCCACTTGACCAATGTTGCTGTTGAAGAAGCAGCTGGTCTATTACATGTGAAACAACAACATGACGTATCTCCAATCTGCTGACCCTTTGTTGTTACATAGGTGCCTCCAAACTAATCTCCATCCACAGTGACTTAATGCAATGTTCACAGTTCTGTGCAGAATAAAAGCCACTGAAGTGGAGGTGCAGAGTGTTACCACTGAGATTGCAACATCATCTGTTTATTACTCTAAGATTTGTGCTTGTTTTTTTTATCCCTCAATCCTCATGCATAACTTTAGTAAAAGGGTGAAGTGGAGGTACTTGTAAAAACTACTATCGCTGGAAAAGTGAAGATGGAAGCTCCAGCTTTTGTTTTTTTGTCAAAACCAAACCCAAGTGAAGAACACAGTGGGGGAAGGCTTGCTTTACAAAAGACAGTCATGCAGAAACCGTCGGTGCCCAAAAAACTAAATAGAACCTGTATAAATATTGCATGTTTCACCAATTATATACAAAAAAATGTATGTTGAAGTCTTTGCTAGATATGGAATAATTTAAGTGAAACAAAGTCACCTTGATAACCTGATTCTGTGACTGGATCTTTCTGTAAACCCTTTTCAGCCTCTTCGTTTTCTCTGCTTTAATGTGTAGTGGATGCCTAGCAGCAATTCAGGGGAACTGACAGCTAAGATTTTTGTTTTACGTTGTGATGAGTCCTCTGTCGCATCTCAATAAAGCCTGAACTTCACTGTCAGTTAATTTCTCCATTTTTTTCCCATCTTTTCTTAAGGCTAACATTAAGAGGTGCTGTGTGCAATCATTTAACATTGTTACCACTTTTTTCATAGCTGTTCTTGTTGCTGCATTCATGCGTTTCATACCCTGGACACTGGACCAATCACAGCACACTTGCATCACTTAAATTTTCTTATGCTGGAAATTTGAAGCTAAAGAAAAAAAAAAGATCAAAAAATTGTTCTAAGAACAATGGTCCCCAGCTCATGCAATGCAGATGCAGTAAAAAGGGATTATTATCTCTAGCAGTTACTTTAATTATGAAAATTTTTATTTTTTTGGTCTGAAAGTGCATATAGAGAGTGAAACAAAAGAAAATTTCTCTGAGAAGGGATGATTATTCAGTACAGAGAATAAGATAGAGAGGAGAGGAGAAGATTTCACCATACCACAAGAATGCTCCTCCAAATACTTATTCTAATTAAAGAAGAGCAGTAAATAACAAACACACAAAATGTAATTTATGAGCCTGGTGGTGAGTGAAGTGGAGTTTGCTGTGCTGACTGTTCTAATTAGTGTGCAGGTAAATGATAGTGCCCCTTCACTGGGCACACACTATAGGGTTTGGATGGGTGAGTGGCAGAGAGAGAGATGGGCAGAAGTTGGAGAGAGAGAGCGAGCGAGAGAGAGAGAGAGAGAGAGAGAGATGGAGCCTGTAAATCTGAGAATGAAAGAAACACAGCCTGCAGTGTTTATGTGCCTTTCTCCTTCTTTTTTTTTTTTTTTTTGGTTAAACTTTAAATCCCTTCCCCTTTTTTCCCCCACTTTCTCTCTCTCTTTTTTTCACAAATCACTTTTGCTTTTTTCCACACATTTAAATCTGGTTTGATGTTGAGAGGGAATGAGTTGATCTACAGCGTGGTGTGAGCTGGTTGACACGGAAGCTTCCTCTACTGGAAGGAACCTGGGGCGTGAGAAACAAATAGAGACTGCATGTACTGTATGTGCACATACACACAAACACACACACGCACGCACACAACTTCTCACTGACAGTGATGACGTTTTACATTGAACTGAGGCAAATCTCAAGATTCATTGTTTATTACTTGAAGTTGACAAATGCAGCATTTTATTTAAAGAAATCTGATGCAAAGACAAAATTAAAAAAAGGCCCCTTGCTAATTTCACTTCCTTTTGTGAACCAGCCTAAGTCTGTCTACCAAAATCATTATGACCCTTTCATATACACCAAACCTGTCCACCTTCAACATCAGGAGCAGTTTGAATTGAAACTTGGCAGATACAAATATTTCTCTTCTGTACAAATCACACACAACCCAGCGCTGATGCTAACTGCTGGATCTGCTGCACATTACACATTATATAAATTATGTGAAATTTGCTCTTTACACAGTTGAACGGGATGATTTTTGCCGACGGGCTCACAGAGAGGATCCAACCACAGACTAAAGTGATGCAGCTAAACGAGGGCTAACTTTTAAAGAGCATGGTGCACAAGTAGCTGGTTTAGGCAGAAATCTAGGGATTTTTTCTTCCCTCTAGTTAAATCTAATATCTAATTGAATGTTACCTGTTGCCCAATGTTTATACTTTACATTACCGCTGAATGCTCTCAAAAGGACAATTTCACTTGATGTTTTAGAAAGGCACTTCAGCTCAGAGGTGGAGAAATACCAAATAAAAATATATTATTGTGCAAATAAAATTTTCACTTCAGTTCAATATGATTTATATAGCACCAGTTCAAAACAGCTGCCATTTTAAGGTGCTTTACATTGAAAGGTAAATTAAGTAAGTAAAATGTATTTATATAGATCTTTTGCTTCGCAGTATAACAGAAAATAAAAATGGGTAGCTACAACTAAAATTAAAACGGACAAAACTAAGTAAAGGCAAACGTGCACAGGTGGGTCACAAGCTTATTCTTGAAGGACTCAACATTTCCACGGTGCCAAACTTGCAATTTCCACACCTTTGGCGCCACAAGCACAAAAGCATAATCCCCATTGCTCCTTAGCCTTGACCAAGGCACCACGAGCAAGCTTTGGTCTGTAGACCTCAGAGCCTTAGATTAGACTGGATTAGCTCAGTAATATGAAATGCATCTGACCATGAACAGGTCTGAAAACAATAACTAAAATTGAAGCCCCAACTTTATGTGTAAAGAGGACAGAATTGGTGTCACATGGAACCTTTTAGGGACCCTAATGAGAAACCTCACAGGAGCATTCTGGACTGTTTGTAGGTGATCCAGTGCAATAATCAAGCTGTGATGGAAAAAAGCAGGTATGGTTATTTCCATATTACTTTGAAACACAATGAGACAAAATCCACAGATGATAAAAACGGGATCATGCAAAACAGCCAACATGTTTATCTTATTAAGGCCTTAAAACATAAGCACCTGGTGACACTGGGAAGGAAGAACTCCATTTTAACAGGAAGAGACATGATTAAATTCATTTGTTATCCCATGTTGGACACACCTAGAAGGTTGAGTTGTGGAAACCAGCAGCTACATAAATGGTTGAAAAGTCCTCTTAAAGTATGATGTACTTTGGAAAATACTGGTTGACTGCAAAGCAAATTTGACAATTCTGAACGAAGCAGTGGGTGGAAGACAGACAACCAAGTATAGAAAGGGGTGGTAACAATAGCTATGGCGTGTCCGTGTATGTGTGTGGAGAGGATGGGGTGGGAGGGTTAATCGTACCATGCAGAACATTTAAGCTCCGCTCTTTCATCTGCACACACAATCAGCCAGTTGTAGCCATTCATTTCTAATAACCAAGTTTCTGACTGTGCCTGACTACAATAGCAAACTGACAAGATGACGTTAGGCTGCTGGAAAAGAAGCAGCATGCAGTGGATTTAAACTTCAAATTTCATGAAAGGCCTTCCCACATTCAGCAGTGGTTTCCTTTATTCCCTGCTGGGAACAGTGGCTGCTTATTCTCCAACAAGCACTAATGTATTCATAAATTATGCGTACAAAATACACACAATTACTACCATTTAAAAAAAGAGTGATTTACAACATTGTATAATTTCAACACAGTGAGTACAGAAGTGTGTGTGTGTGTGTGTGTGTGTGTGTATATATATATATATATATATATGGAAGGTGGGGGAACCCTAAGATCAGGTGTAGCTGTGGAGCATGGGAAAACAGTGACTTACAGTAGAATTAAGTTACATGATAACTTGTTTTGTGAAGCTGTGACCAGCCGACCTGTGCTGCTACTCTGATATTCGTTGCTCTTAGTAGATTTAAGTAAATTCAATAAGCAAATGTTTCACGAGCTGTATGGCTCCTGAAACCTCTAGACAGTGTAAAGCTGGTATAAAAGGTAGAATTTGGTGAGTGAATCTAATCAACATCATCACCCTGGCTGTGTACAAGTCCAGCATAAAGTGTTACTGTAAACATCACCACAGTGCTACAAGCTAGCAAATTTAGCCTGGACTAAACTGTGCCAAAATGCTTACTAGGATTACAGCATTTTCATGCAATGCTTGAATAACACAAAATTAGTATACTTCAATTTGTTTTGAAACACATTTTCACAAAAACATAACTTCGGCAACACATCATACAGATCCAATATCTGATTTAAAAACGTTAAAATGAATTCGGACAGTAAGATTTAAATTTTCACTTTAGCAAATCCCACTTTCTCTAATCTTCCTCTCCTGTATTATTTCTTACATCTGTCTCCATCTCTCAGTGTCACATATTAAAAAATTTTCTCTCTCTCTGGGAAATACAGCAACTGTGCTTTAGCTAGCAGATGCATTTTGTGAAAAACTGCACAGAAACCCCGGATGTTTGCTGATATTTGTTGAGCTGCTCAAGAAGTTGCATTTCAAATTACCTCTTCAAAAAAAAAGTTACTCTATTCATGCTTGCCTCTCTTCAGCAGCTAGCTAGATGCTGAAGTACTGCAACTGCAGCAGAAGATGTAATCATTTCATTATTTTCTTATTACTGAGGAAGTATCTCTGGAAGCAACACCAGGCTGCGGCACACAAAAATGTATTAAGTCCAAAGAAAATTGCATTAACCTGCCTTTCAGATTTAATTGCTTGCTATGTGAAGGTGCCGGAACGCTGTTTCAGATCATTCTGGCCTTCTTTAACCCCTGCATGTATCCTCTTACTTTTTTTAATACTTATTTTTTAATCAATATTTGAGCTTATTTGTTGTATAAGATTATGTTCCCACAATTATTTAGCCAATCCCTGGAGCGCCTCACTATTTCTGAAACCTGTTCCTCTACAGACAACACCATCCACCATTCCTCTGTGGTTGTGTTGTGATGTCCATTTTGTAATAGGCAATGATAATTAGAAGAAAACTGTATGTATGTTTGACCTAAGCTAATTAGAAAGTTTGCAGACTTGGCAGCAGGAATCAGCAGTGGGATAATGAATCATAAAATGGTTCATTACTGCGCTCAGGGAACACTCTCAATCTCAATAAATGGACATGGGGCCTAGCAGACAAATCAAACCAAGACGCAAACCTCGCCTCATTTACTTGCTGAAAGGATCACAATAAAAAAAGGAAAGAAAATTCTTTTTTTGTCACTAAATGGTTTCTATTATTAAAGTGTTTCTTTTCCTCTCCTCTCACCCCATTCCTTCTATCTGTCCTATCTACGCCTCGCTCTCGGTCCATCTCTAAGGACAACCATTTGGATGCAGCAGGGAATAAAAACGGCCATTTCTGTAAAATAGTCAATTTATTCAGTGCATTAACAATGTGCGCAAATCAAAGCAAGCTAATTCAACTACATAGAGCACATATGCTAATAAACAGCACAGTATCTTCGATCAACTGTTGAACGTTATGCTGCACTTTGGCCTGTACACTGTTCTTCTGTTCTCCTACGGTTTTCTTTTTCCTGCCTTTCCTCTGGCCTCCCCCTGAGAAATAAGTGTTGAATCTACTCACACACAGCGCTTCTCTTCTGCTAATCCTAAACCCACAGATATACTGTAGATGTATACCACTTCAGACCCAGAGGACAACAATCCGCCCACATTAGCTTCCTCAGACATCCAAGGCACCCTGTAGGCTCCCACTGTTAGGACCAGAACAGAGCATGACATATAGATAATAATCCACTTTTACCGTCTCGCTAAAGCAAATATCACTCCCATGACATAAAACTTGATGTAAATTCGTTCCATGATTAGTTAAAACACTCCATCAGCTCAATATTTAGCTACCTTTATAACACACACACTGAACAAGAAAACTGAACCATGACACATTATTTGTGGTAAAGTTTGACAGACATAAGTGGCCGGTTTACATTTAGATTAAATCCTTGTTTCAAAAAGTAAGAACCTTTTGTTAGAACTTTTTCTTTGCTTTGTCAACTTTACTATCTACCATTAGGAGAACATGCACTAATTTATATTACTTTCTGTTGTGTTATAATTTTTGTAACTGAGTGAGACCATTTACTGTTTACTTGTGTGGCTAATTTGAACTTTGATACCACTGCAGTTACCTGCATCCCTGAATAATGAAAAGATCAGGCTAAAATTTACTTTTATGAATTTTCTTACAATGCCGCTTGTCCATTAGTACCTACCCAGCTCGACTCGAGTTTTCCAATAGATGGTAGTACCTGGTACCAGATACTTTTTTTAGTAACTACTCAGCTGGGGTTACAAGTGAACTGAGTCGAGAATGGAATGTGTGACACTGATTGGTCAGGCAGTGACCTAACTAGGTGCGTCATGAGAGCGACCCCTTTGCAAGAATCAAACCTGCCGTTTTTGAAACCCGGCACTGAGCGAAATGGCTACAAACTAACCAACACAAACGTTAATCCAGAAGAAGCTAGACAGAGCAACCAATTGTGTTTGTGTTACAAACAAATCTCTGGGCTGCCTATGAAGATCAGCCATGATCTGCTATAATTCATCAAGAGAGAAGTTTGTGTCAGAGTTACGCACATTTGCGGAGCACCCTCTGCTGGAATTCCTTTCACCAGCAGTACAGAATTATCCTGCTATAATAAATCAGATCTGTGTGTTTGTTGCTTTGTCTGCAAACTCCTACATGATGAGGGGTTGAGCACCAAAACTCCACACAGGTACATCTAAAGCTGTGTCCACACTGGATACTCATCACTCATCGCACATCAATAAGTGATCACGTAGATCACCATAATGTAGCCTGGCAATGGCCTAGCAACTTGCCATAATGGTCTGTGTTTAGCCGTATGCACCTTCAATATCTTAAGAAAGCATCTTATCATTTTAATTTGTCTTTTTGATTTACACATGCCTAGCAACCACTTGGCAATGGACCAAAATTATTTTTTTTATATAAACAAACCTACCAGTCCTATTTTTTGTACTTCTTTCAATGTGAATAAGTATATTGGTTTGCCAGCTACATAAACAGGCCAAATAGTGTACTAGTTAACATACTTTAGCATTTTATTTATTTTTTTTCTTTCCTGGGGCTTTTTATTTTTCTATTCAGGACATAAATATCAAAAATCAATAAAGCAGAACCGCTGTGTTCTGAAATTGGGAGAACCTGGTTGCTCAGACTTTGACCAGCTCCTTCTGAAGCCACAATGCGTTCATACACCTTTTTCACATATGCTTCACACATCCTTAAGAGCTGCAAAGGAGTTTTGATGTAGAAGACTGAATTTCATTTTAACATTGTCTAAAGGGAACTCAATATCTAAAGACTGATGTTTCTAATTTTTACATTTCTGCCTGGAACATTTGGTTTGGTCACAAAGCGTCTTTAAGAATTAATGTGCATTTGTTCAACATGTTTTTCAACTGTTTATTTATCCACAGCTAAAACACAGCACACATGTTCAGAATGGAGTTGGCACAAAATCTGCAGTTGGTAATCTCTGCACAGCAGACCGCACTATGGGAGCTAACTAAACAACATTAATAGTAAACATTTCCCACAGAACAGCGGAGGAAAAACTAACTCTGTTCACTGTACCACTCTGCTCCTCTAGTCTCCACCAGCCTCAATCAAGAGGCCTTTATTCTCTGACTCATATCTTCAGTCAGGGGAACCAGAGCTGCAACAAAATGGCTCCGGGAACAATGTGCAGGCCTGATTGCTCTATTGTGAGTTAGCTGTGGCCTTTGACATCTCCTCCTGAACCAAGAGTGTCTAATTCTGACAAGATTTGTCTGGAGACACAGCTGGAGGGCATTGTTACAGACAGGTGCCATATACAGCCTGTTCAACAAAGACAGTGAAGAGCCAGACAATAACAGAAAGGGGGGAAAAAAAAGCTGCTGCTGTGAAAATGGCTGTCTGTCTGCACACGCTCTGGTTTTTGAGTCTTTAAAGAGACAGGCATAGAATATCCAAAAGGTTAGAGGTGGATAACAGAGGGAACATGTCAAGTGAAATCAGAGTCCCGGAAGGTACACGTGCTCGCTTTTGTACATTTGGCAGCGACAGAATAAGGAGGGTGTTATGTCTATAGGGCAGGACGGTGCCAGGCAGGAAGAGCAGGGCCCATGAGCAAGGGGTCACATGAAGAAAAAAGAAAAGTTATTGATCTGGTGTGAGAAAGTGTCTGGCATCAAAATTCATGTTAGTGTGTAACATGAAGTGGAGAAGGAAGAGACTGTCTTAACATACTGAGAAAGAGGGGAGAGGTCAAGTTAAAACAGACTGTCATCTATCCATGACTTACTGCTACATACAAAAAACAGGAGGCCTTTTGGAAGATCCAGTATATAGGTGAAAACTGCTGGCAGCTGTGCATTCACTATTACAAACTTGCCCTTATTTTGACCATTTTGCCACCATTTTAAACAGAAGACCATTCGCACAAATTCCAACAATGTAAAAAAGAAGAAGAAAAAAAAGTCAGAAAAAATAGGTCAACTTACAGCCTTTGTATATGTCTGTAGGAATCTGGACTGCACTGGAAGAGTAGTTGACCTTGTTTTTAAAATTGGGATCATCCACAAACTCCAGTTCCAAAGAAGATGAAGTCTCCAGCGGATTCTCCTCTTCCCCATCCTCCGTCTGCAGACACACATGCACACACCCAGACACACACACATCTGAGTGAGAACACAAATAAAAACAGACAGGACAAAAAAAAATGGAGAAACATGCTAATGTAGAACCGTATTCTGTCACCTCCCATATTGTGGTTTTATAGCACCCATCTGAGACTTTGCTACAAACACTTTATTGTTCGGCTTTCTTACTTGCACGCAGAATTTTGATCATGTTTAGCAGAAAAACAGTGATTATTTTGTGTTGCCTTTTGTTTGCCTCCAGGTTTAGACGGCTCTGTTCTCATAAGAGAACAACAGCAGGTATTACAGCAGACATCAAATGGAGAGACTCATTAGTACTCCTGATGACAATCTCAGACACATGAGGTGTCACACAAATTAACCCCAACAATAACTAGAACCTAGCACCACTTAATCACTGTTTAGTTTACTACCAGGAAGAATGACAGCACCGCGGTTTCCCTCCTCTCACCAATGAACATTTAACAATTAAAGAAATATATAATTAGCAACTCATTTTACTACTTTTCAGCTTTCTCAGCCTGGCCACAGGAGAGACACGATGAGAGAGCTTGACACACACATTACATTAGGAACTTGCCAGATATCAAAGAGAGCCAGAATATGAAAAAGGAAGACTGACATTTGAGCTTTTTATCTTGATAAGTTATCAGTGTAGTACAATCTGTGCCTGTTCTCGTGGGATGAAGAGATTTTAGGTCATAAAAAAAGGAAATGGCAGCAAGATATAAGCCTATTGCCTGACTCGGTTTATTAGCTCATCTTGATCTGTGCCCTCTAAAGCCCTGTGAGATGCACTCGTGGAAAACAGGTAAAGCTTACAAATCAATGTGGTTGAGTCCTTGCTAAAAAAAGAAACCCCCCAAAACAAACAAACAAAAAAACCCACACACACATAATTTAGTTTATGTGTACTCATGCTCCAACGTCTGATACAGAAATACCCCTCAGCAAACTCAGGCATCATGCTTCTGTCATTAGTTCTTTATTAGCAATCCTTCATTAGATTTCATTCGTGTAATACTTGCAAAACAAATCTCATCTCTCAGATCATTCACCGTGCATTTGGGCAGCCAAAGAGCAATGTTTCACAATGGATCGTCTTGATAAAGCAGCATAGGTTAATTGGATCTGACATGAAAAAAAAATGTTTGATTTTTGAAGAAATTAAATCAAAACCCCATGTCCAGAGCAAAATTTGATTGATGGGCACACTTTAATTGACTATTAAAATGCAATTACAAACTGTTGTCGGAACGAGCTGAAGGATAGTTATGCTGAAGGCTCATTGAAAGACAACATATTACTGATAGAAAATTCTAGCAGAGGAAAAATAATACACTAGGAGACATAAGCTTGCACAGAACGATGCACATAGAATTTAACCCATAAACCAGCACTTCAAAAATTTATTATCAAAGAGTTCAACAGTAAAAGCAATAACCCATGTTTTGACCACAGAACAGTGGCCAATAAAAGTAATTTATCTTAATTTAAATTTAAAATCATGAAATTTGAAAGAATTTGACAAAAATGTTGGCAAAGAGAAAGTTATGGAACAATGAAATATGTTGTCATTGTATAGTAGTAGGGAACATCTTTGCACACAATAAATATACAATAGCTTCTACCACTGCTAATGATATTGAATTTAAGCAGAAAGACTTACAAAAATAATAAAATTGACAAGCACGATATTTTTTTATTTACTGATTAAACATTTATTAGTTGTAAAATAACAATTCTGCCAACTACTGTGTAACAAACACTGAGTGGCAGCACCTCTGTCTGAAAGTGTCTGAAACTGTGTAAAAGTTCTGACTGGGAGTTACCTCTGGGTACTGCCCTATTCTGTCTTTATATTGCAAGTAATTAATAGTCTAAATGTACACAATTCTCTGATTTTCACAATGCTTATATGGATCCTGCTGCTTTAGGTAATTCCACGAAGCTGCAGGTTTTTAATGCTGTCAGAAAAAGAAAAAGACTCCTACAAACAGCAGTAAGCAAAAAAACACAACTTAAGTTCCTAATCCTTTACAGACAAGCGTGTGTGTGTGTGTGTGTGTGTGTGTGTGTGTTTGTTTGTTTCTGGCAACTGTAGCACAAACTGCCTTTTGCATTCTCTGTAATAATAATTAACCAGTGCTGCTGCTTAAATGTGCAAAAACTCAGAGTTTCAGACTTTCCCCCCCTGAAAAATAAATAAATAAATAAAACCCACTGAATTGGCAGCATGAATAGAGCACATGTTGTTGTGCATTGATTACATGTATCAGTTTTGATAGCAGGCAGCGTTTATTCCTTCATATTGTCAACTTGTGACTGACAGTTCAGGGGGTGCACTATGTTCATTACTGTAATTAAAAACCTGTTTTTGCTGCTGTTACTATACCCCTGACATTTTGCGCCTTAGACGACAGCCTATGTCAGCCACATTTGCCATGTGCCAGGCCTGTTCAGAGTCGTTCTCTTTAAACACCCTCTGTTCATTAAAAGTTAAAAAAAAATTATCTTAA
>VUQJ01026524.1:30247-46591 GCA_015108635.1 Andinoacara biseriatus
TTAAATTAATTTCTGTCTGCATTATCTCAAAGCAACAACTTACTTATTTGGTTAATTCTTGCAGTGTACAAAGGTACAAATAAACAATTTCTAATGGCATTGCAGTACATGCTAACAACAGAAGCAATGCACGTCTTTGGAATAAATTCCAATTGCTCCTCGTTTTAGTTGATACAATAAAAAAGAAGAGATTAAAAAAAAAAAACAAGGGGCAAGCAACATTTTCAGATAACCAAAGAAAAGGAGAAATAACATAAGATTAACATGTAGAGAGCAGCCAGGGACAGGCACCCTTCATTTCTGTCTATTTTACCAGAATTTGAATGTGTCTAAGGCACCCCTCATAAGACTAATGTATTCTGTGGTTAATGGAGCTGGTTGCTTCGAGGGCTGGGCTGAGAGTCGCCACAATGATTCTCACTCATTTCCTCTGAAGGGCCAATTATCTCAAATAGAGGCATTATGAAAGGAGCCGAACTTGGTCAAGTGAACAAACCCTTGCAGCTCGCGCTCCCAGCACTTCAGGTCATGTTACACCTCTGAGGGGACCTATAGTGAATTAAGGACATTTAATGTGACTGAAAATACTAAATGTAGCTACTATAGAAGGGTGACAAATTAAAGGAAAAAACAAAGCCCACAGAGTATCCAAAATGCTACCATAAGAATGAAAAACTATTCTTGCAAATCTTTGGTGGCAGAGAGCACTCAACAGATGTTTAACTGGGTTAAGATCTGATGACTGAAAAAGGCCAGTGCGATTGATTCACAAGATTTTCATATGATCAGACTGTTTATAAACCTCTCATGGCCTATGGATGGGTGCACTGGCTTGCTAGAGGAGACCACTCTGAAAAGAATAAAGGTGATCAGAAACACTTGGTACTGATTTGAAAAACCCTTCCTCTGAGAAGACAAGTGGGCTCAAACTTTGACAGCAAAATGCCCTGACAGCATAACAAAGCCGCCAGGGGTTCAGGTTTTTCCTTTAATTTGTCACCTGTCTATACATGTGCTGAGAGCCATAAAGAGGTCACATGAATACCACTATTATGTATGAGAGTGGGTGGCTGAGTGGAGTTGAAGAGAGGAGCAGAGAGAGAGAGAAGAGAAAAGAGAAGGAGAGATTGTGTTGTCCTATGATGAAAGGCTTGATTGATTAGAGAGTGATGATTGCAGTAAATGGCCTGGAAGATGGCTCCATCTCTGTTTCCCGTTTTCTCCATCTCTTATACCTTCTTCCCTCACTCACTTGCTTCCTCACTTACATCTCTCTCTCTCCCCCTTCGTGCTTCTCTTTGTCACCCCCTCTCCCTGGTTTCATCATGGCAACCCATCAACACAGTGCCTCTCTCTCTCTCCCCTAATGGCACAGCTATTAGTACTAATGCATTTCAAACATACAGCAGATGCCACATCACAATCTGAATGAAAGGACATGTCTTCCTCCAATCTCTCCAATCTCTGTCCTTTCTTTCATCCAATCTTGTGTCTTGGTTCTAATGTGTTGCACCTTATGTCAACTCTTCCTCAGCTACGTGACAGTGGTCTTCAACAGGAACCTCCATGATGGGACATGTGGTTGATGATAACATCGCTATTGTACCTACAAAGAAGCTGCCCAGAGATTTATTTTTTGGTCTCCATCAGCTCCTTAGGGTTCCTTATCAGTTAAATGTGCCACTATCTTTACCATGTCATTGCTAACTTTGTGTCTCATTAGTTAATGCTGGGCAGGTGCACACTGTGAAATTTTAGTGCATTTTGCAAACAGACGTCTAATCGTCCAAGCTGAGATTTTAGATTGGATGTATGAAAAAGTAAAGTATCAAAAAGATAACATACAGTCTGAGACTGTAGAGTTGGCTTGTTATCGCTGTGGGTTTCTAACTACAAACATGCAAAGAATTCATGCTTCATTGTTCCTGTATAATACTGAATACAGGTGCAATAATCATATCTAAAGGATTCCCATTTAAACTAAAAACCATGTAAAAGATTGGATGAAATCACATATTACTGAAATTGTTGGAATTTATGTTATTACAGTTTTTGTGAGAATATCTGTTACTAGTAATTGTGTATTAGTTACTGTCTCTAAACCACACAGACATTACTGGACTTTCCCCAGGTCAAGCTCCCCATTTAACATGCAAACCCTAAACCAACAAAGTTGGGATGCTGTGAAAAATGTTAATAGAAACAGAATGCAATGATATGCAAAACTAAACCCACATATTGTTGATATTAGAACACAGAAAACATCAAATATTTAAACTGAGGAAATCTACTATTTTAAGAAAAAAAATTAAGGTCATATTTTGGGTCAGTCCTGGGCCTTCTTTGTTTTTCAGTTACTCATTTCATAATGAAACAATGTTTGCAGTTGGTAAAATGTCTGGACTGCAGGCATGCCAGTTTAGCACCTGGACGCTTCTACCATGAAGCCATGCGGTTACTGTAGAACAGATGCACTATAAACTATGGTAAATGTCAATGTAATAAATTAGCAGTACAATTCATTATGAACTGAGGTGAGCTATCCCTAGAGTTATTATCACTCAATTATTAGTGTATTAGCAAAATTCTTTTATTATTAGTCATTATCTTGTTATCAAACAATGTCATTCAAACTCAGCGTAAACAATAACAGGTGAGCCTAATGTAGATCTATTTCAACACTTAATGAGTAGTCATTCAGTCACTCAGTATGAAACATTTCTAGAGCTAAATACAACTCATATATTAGATATGTGTATCATTTTTTAAGTTGGACTTTAAGGCAAAATTTCAGTTTGATTTACTTTCTATATTGATCTGCTTTGATTACCTCCCTTCCTGTATGGATCAATGTTAATTCGCCCTCTGATCTTTTTGTCCCATCTCTACCACTCATCTGTCCCTCAATTCTTTCTGCTCTAAAGAGTGAAGCTGCACACTCACCACACTTTTGCACTTTACACTTTGTTTTAATAACATTTTGTAGCAAGTATTTAAAATTGTTGAAAAAGGCCAAAAAAGGTATAAAAAAATTTGAATACTTTTTATGTGTTTAAAAGCTTCTCAAAGCTTTCTTGTCCTCTGGTTTGACAGCCCAAAAAACGTCACACTTTTATGCTTTTGTGTTAGTTAATAACCATGGCACTGATAACCTATCTGTCATTATCAGATTCATTTCCATAATTTTCCATAATTATGTTTTTTAAAGTAAATTCTTTTTTGAAAAATATACTATAAGGGTGTCACACCAAAGGACACTAAAACTTATATTTATACTCATACTAAATATTTTCAGTGATCTGCAAACACTTAAATATTTTAACAACCATATAAATGTCACAGGCTTCACAGGGGTCTTCAGGTACATGATCTTGAATGGGGTCCTTCAGCTAACTATAGCTGTCCATGGAATTGTCCAGTTTAAGATCAGGATATGATGCCGCACTATAGAACAATGTTTCCTGCCCATCATTAGTGAGAAACTCTGCCTGTCTAAGATGCTCATTTTATACACAATTTTTTTTGTGACCCTTTATTGCAACGTTTTGCTGCCATCAAATTCAAAATGTGCTAAAATGTTTCATAAAATAGTAAAATGTTCCAGTTTAAGCACTTGATGTGTTTTCTGTGTTTTCCTTTTTATTAAAGTCAGGCCAGAAGATTGCAAAACTCCACATAAGGATCTGTTCGTGGACACAAATTGAAAATGGTAAGTGTAAGTGGTAAATTTGTGTCTAGAAACATGACTCAACAGATTAGAGGTTGTGACTATTGCATGAACTGCCACTAGATTTGTTGCATCTCCAAATATCCACATTTACCTTTAAATTACAGATGTCAAGCAAAGCAAAGCAAAGTCAAGTTCAAGTTAAGGATCTGTCCTAAAAGAAAGACAGCCTAATTAAAAATCCCATTACCATTTCCAACTATGCAAATAAAACAGATAATCACCCAATACGGCCTCAGAACACAGTCTTTCCACAGTATATTTTATGTCTCATTTCAAATACCTACCATTGATTTGAAAAATATTTAACACTGGTTTTATTGTTTCAACAACAATTTTCCATAAGCCTAACGTCTGCAGTCTGAACGTCACTGCCTGACAGAAGAGGCTGAGCACACATTTCCCTAGTGAAGCTTTGCAGAGACGAGTGAACACAGTGGAAGCTGTTCGAATTTATGCATTTTAGAACAAAGAATTGGTGAGTTTTATGAATGGAATGAATCTAAGTTATAACGACCCATGCAGGTAACCACTTTGTTGAAATCATGAAAAATAATGCCAAGGAACACACCTAATTCCTGAAAGACAATAAAGAAATGTTAAACTAGAGACCATCATGCAATGGGATCACACCAATTGTAATTCCAATTAATTTCTAGACCACACCCATGTTTTGAAAATAATATACAAACACACTACAAATTAGAAATTAATTTTAATAAATGTGGAACCGGGTGTAAATACTGGGGAACCAATGGTCCTTTTGGCCCTTCCCAGCACATTTTACCTAGTAATCCTTAGTCAGACTACACTCATCTCCAGTCTTAGCCTTCATTTTAATCTCAGCTATACAGTTTTAAAGTTTACAAACTATTACTGGAACAGTTGTGACAGTATCACAACGACACTCTCTGACCTGTAAACACCTGCCAAAGTAACTTAAATGTTTGTGGCAGTACCTGCTAGGTGTCACTAGGATGTCTTTTTGGAATTACATTTCACCCACAGACTCATAAGGTGAAAACAATACCAGCTACGCTGTCAACAAGTTACTAAAGCCAGCAAAACAAAGACTTGCCAAACTATAAGGTTCCATTATTTAACCACCTTCTGTGCAGAACAGTCAGCAAGTCCTCCAACTATCAGTCCTTTGTTCCTACTATTTAAAACAACCTATGGAAGTGTTCCTGAAATAACATAGAGGGACGTTTCTACTGTAAAAGAGTAGATTGTGTCTTGTCTGGGCCAATTTATGTTTTGTTTTACTAGATACTAAGGTTAAGGCACCAAAACATGTTACAATGTTAAACAGCTAAGTCGACTTTGTTACCACAGTGAATGTAAGGTCGTTTTACATTCACACAACAGTTAGAGGTAGGATAAAGAACCTAATTAGGCTGTTTTCTTTGGGGAGGATCGTCTCAGTTAGGTAGAAGAGACTTGTTTAGTGTTTTAACAAGGACAAGTTTTTGTTTCGTTTTTTTACTCAGAAGCTTGATTTTTTTTTTTAGGAAAACTGCAAACATTCTTATTTACCGTGTTAATGTTAACACTCTAAAGCTTTAAGTAAGATTTTGTAATGACCCTCATCTTTAGTATCTTGAATGTGATTTTCTCTTTAATGGGCACTAGATTACTAGATTTTAAAAGATGATCCTGTATGTATTCAAGAGCATTACTTTTTATTTCTAAACTCCCTTTTCTATCAGAGGTTTTAGAGAAGGTTGTTTACACCCAACTACATACATAGATTCCTACCTAGATTTAAATGGCATCTCTGAGAATTTTTGGTCTGGTTTTAAATCATGACAGCACAGAAAAATCCCTTCTAAAAATCTGTAATGACCCGCTTTTACCTTTTGATGCTGGTAATTCAGCTGTCCTCATGATCTTGGACTGAGCCTTTTGACACTGTAGATCATAGCATTCTCCTGTCATGGCTTGAATCATGTGTGGGAATTAAAGGTAAAGCCCTTAAATGGTTCCAGGACCGTATTCATCATCTGAGTCCCCACTCAGTTTTGGGGTACCTCAGGGTTCTCTATTGGGTCTCATTCTCTTCACTTTATATATGCATCCCTTGGGGTCCATTTATAAAAAGCATAACATCTCCTTTGATTGCTTTGCAGATGACCTCTTAGTCTCTTACTTTCATCCAGTTGCAAGGAACCTTGATGTTTTTGATGGTGTTTTAAAATTTAATAAACAGATTCAGTCTGTTGTTAAGATGAGCTTCGTTCAATTATGGCTCCTCAGTAAGTTGAAGGCCTACCTCCCGTCACATGACTCTCATGCTTTTCTTACCTTTCGTTTAGACTATTGTAACTCTTTATATGCTGGCTGTAAATGAGTTGTTACTTTGTTGCTTGAAGGCTTTTTTAAATAATACAACAGTTCTCCTTTTGACAGGAAAGAAAGTTATCATATTACACCCATA
Organism: Andinoacara biseriatus; assembly: GCA_015108635.1. Lineage (NCBI taxonomy): Eukaryota > Metazoa > Chordata > Actinopteri > Cichliformes > Cichlidae > Andinoacara > Andinoacara biseriatus. The sequence continues at coordinate 36,412 of VUQJ01026524.1, forward strand.
TTGGCTTAGTTGCACTGGCTTCCAGTTCATTTCAGGATCCAATTTAAAATTTTATTACTCTTTAAAAGTCTCAATGGTTTGGTGCCTGCCTTGTTATTTAACTGAACTTTTGAACACTGAGGTCTACGAACCAACTACTCTTAATACACCTACAGTAGATCCAGGCTTAAAAGCAGAGGCAATGGAGCCTTTCCAGTGGTGGCGGCTTATATTTGGAACAACTTACCCTTTCACTTAAAAGCAGCCCAGTCTCTTGTAAGAACACTTCTAAAAATGTATTTATATTTGGTTGCTTTCAGGTCTAGTTTAGCTGAGTACCCTGGTTTTTATTATGCAAACACAGCTTTTATTGAATTTTTTCTATTTGATTTTTTTAGTATATTCAGGGTTCTAGCCAGAAAGAAATGTTCTAATATCTGTGGTAGATTGCAAATTGCAGTGAAATAATACTATAGGGCAGCGATCTAGCAAGAGAAAAAAAAATCATTCTGGTATTTGCGATGCCGTGCCTGCTTGCTAATTGCAGTGATATAAGAGTTCAAACGGGTGAAATTGTCAGCCTGGCACAAGATGATTTCAACATGGTGCAGCGCCGGGCGATCATCCGCTGCTAGAACCCTGATATTTTTATAGTGGATTTAGTGACCGATGTATCATATATATTTGTATAACCTGTAGAGAACTTTGGTCAACTGAGGTTTTTTAAATGTGCTATAGATATAAATTTTGACTTGAATCATTCACCTGGCATTCAGGGGTTTTATTTTTATTTATCTTTTGCTCCTGTACAAGTGAGTAAGCAAACATATGTAAGTGAATATGTGTTTGTATTTCTGTCATGCTATAAACACATAAAAGTGCTTCTACAGAAAAGAATATATTTTAGAAATGCACACTGGAAACACCAAATGCAGATGTTCAGCAGTGGTCAAAGCTGTAAGACCCGGGATTGCTTAATGATTCATTTAGATACTAAAGTATTAGATGCTGCTGATGTTACTTGCAGAAGTTTAATAGTGCTTGGCTGTCAGGCAGCCAATTTTTAGTATACAAAACAAAGACATACAATAGTTGGCTCTGAAGTTGTTGGTTCTCTTTGTCCCTAAGAGAATTGCAAAACAGCACTGAAATGACTCCAGTCGCCTTGGGATGACTCTGTTGCCAACACAGTAGCAGAGTGTCGCAGAGCGATGGGCACCTGACCTTGAGAAATCAGCAGCAATCCAACACTTTAATGTCTATTTCACACACCATTTCATTCCAATGGATTTAAAACCCTGAACGACCATTTCAACAGTTGTTACGATCAACATTTTGACATCCATAATGTCCAGCAGTTGGGATGGTCAGACATTGCCTCTGCAGTTAGACTGGGAAAATGCTTGAATGTGTGAAGGCAGAGAAAGAAGAAGTGAGGTCTTCCCACTGCATGGGTAACAGCTGCGATGGCAGCCGCTATGAGGAACAAGCGTGTCATTGAGTTTCTATGATGTCACTCTTTGGCGAGGCAAGCAGATGGGCTGAGCCAGGTACAGAACCTGCTGTTAATAAACATATACAAATGAATACCCGCTTGCCGACAAACACAAACAACCATATTATGCATTTTTGACCCACACTAGAGAGCATGCGCACCCCCACACACAAATTCTATCAAAATGCACCGTCTCTCATGCATAAACACCTTTTCTTTTCATTTGACAGACTGCTCCACCCGCTAGTTTAAGATGCAACACATTTCTCCTAATATACCCAAAGAGCATGCAGCCCTAATCTAATTAGAGTGTCAGTCAGCAGAGTGTTCACCCAAAGAGAAATTAGGAGAGCACAAAATCTACAAACAGGAGGAAAAAATCTTCTTGCAGGGATGTGGCATATCTACCGCCGCCACTACCTCTTTGTGATATTTTTTAATGGTTTCACAGTTGCCCCTGCTGAGATTCATTACCTGGTCTAATTATAAAGGCAAATGAAATCAGCTCAATACATTATTAATAGAGAAACACTATTAGGATTCATTTGCAGTATTTGCAACAATATGGTATATTCAAACTGTATTCATGGCTGATTAAAGACATATACATATAAGAAAATAAGGTTTATGAAAGTGATGGAAGTACAAAAGGTTCAAGTGCAAATGAGGCTAGCGACTGGACAGGAAGAGAGGTGAAAATGAAAGAGAAAGGGTGAAAAAGTAGAAACAGAGAGGGGGAGGTTTCTGGAGGGTGGGCGGCGGGGGTTGGTTTAAAGAGAGTGCTGGCTTTTCCACTTGAGGAGGTATTGATGCCATATTGGACGCAGCTACTTATGAACAGGTGTGCTGTGCATGGTCCCTGTGACCCAGGCTTTACTTCCTGCATGGTTACACATCCCATTGAGGTGCAGCAGATCCGGGCAGGGAGAGGCAGGCATCAACCCCACTCAGGTCTAAGATGAAGGGACAGCCACAATGCAGCTCTGTCCCTTGGACCAGCAGGATGAAAGGGAGGAGTGCAGCCCAGCCCCACCCCGAGACTACAGCTTCAGAGTGTAAGCAACCATGAATAAAAATGGACTTTGCAGGGAAGTAGGGCTCATAATAATTATTCGTTTAAAATCAGTTAAAGCCTTTTTTCAAATATCCCCCAGGAGGCGTGGGGTTAAAAATCCATTTGTGAGAAGTGTACCATGACATCGAGCTTGTCTCCCTGGAGACAGAGGATATGGCAGTAGGGAGTGTGCATGTGTTGGGTGTATATATAAATATATATATATATATATATATATATATATGCATGTATAGATGCGTGTGTGTGTGTTTGTGTATGTGAGTGCATATATATATATATATATATATGCATGTATAGATGCGTTTGTGTGTGTGTGTGTGTGTGTGTGTGTGTGTGTATGTGAGTGTAGGGCATCTGAATGTTTGCAAATCTGAGAGTCACTGGAGCACACTGGCACAAAAACACACAAGCCAGAGGAATACCATTTCTCCTTTTTTAGATTTCAAGAGCGGCTCGCTAGTATTTTAAAAGGTCAGCAGCAAGAGAAGGCAATGTTCAAGTTGCTACAGCCTGCAAAACAAAAGCAGTGAAAGCTTTACATACCATAAAAATAACAACCCCAGAAGTAAGTGTGTATGGATAATATATTTACGACATAGTGTGCATTATTGGTTTTGCACTAATCACCACATTGTCTCTGTGATGCTGATCACATTGTCATTAAAGGGTTACCTTTCAAGGTGTTAAATTGAGGGGAAATTGGAAAGAAGATGACAAGAAGATAAAGCAGTTTGCCTAGAAAAGAAAAGGGGAAAAACACAGAAGTCTTGGAAAGAAGAGAGAGGAGCGGGTGTCCTACTTTACCGTCACACCATCTTGCCAGACATGCTCCTTCTGAAGCTGCTCTGCTTCTCTGGCCAGTTTCTACAGGGAAAGAAAAAGAAAAAAAAACAGCAATGTGAGTATCAGAAGTCAAGAGGAAATTGATTTGTTTGTTTATGTGTGTGTGTGTGTGTGTGTGTGTGGGTGGGGGGGCACAGAAAAACAGAATGGAAATGGTGACCGTGTTCCCTATAAAGGCTGACGATTCCAACAGCCGCTGTCCTCCTTTAAGCATCGGTCTCCTTCTAAGCATTCTGAGCACCACCAGAACATTCAGTGTTTCCCCTACCACTGCCCCCTACCCTCCCCAACCACAGAAAACAAAATACAATTAAAAAATAATAAAATAATACATTTTATTATTTTTAACCTTTTTAATCTGCACTAAATATATTTCACACACACAGTCGGAATAACAATTATGATAAGAAAATGTTCAATTTTCGTTCAACAGACCCACCTCCATGTCCCTGCCAACCTAACGCAAACAATGGCACTTATTCATTTTCTACAAAACAGTACTATCACTGTATTACAATGTAGAAAATATCACTCTGCACTTTTATATCTAAATCCATATTTGTCCAACTGATATACTATATGTAGTGAAAACTTTAGAAAGGAACTGAATTTGTAGGCGCCAAAGATGAGATTCCCAAAGTGAAATATATTATTCACACTTGTTAAAAACCGCTTTGCAGATCACTGAGATGACATGTTGTCCAGTTTAGATGATTTTTGAACCTGTGGGAAATTTGGCATAATAAATGTAAGAATTCTCAAGATATGGCCAAAAGGTGTTAGTTAGGACTGTGCTATATCATATCACCCATGATAATACTAGTATACATTTTACATGATATAAAAGTGTCAAATTGTGATATGCGAAATGTCTGAGGGCAAGAGTCACATGCCAGCCTCCAATGACAACTTAGTACCTGAAAAGAGAGCTACTTAACAACTAAGCACAATGCTTTGCAAAACTGTTCCTACTAAAGGATGTGTGACCAAACCTTCATAAAGTTTGCAGATGACACCATTGTGGTAGGCAGGATTACGTCCAGGGATGAGGCTACCTACAGATCAGAGGTCGAGAACCCGGAGAGCTGGAGCTGAGAAAACAACTTGATACTCAACGCAGCAAAGGTGAAGGCGCTGATCCTGGACTTCAGGAGACTGAGGCCACTCGTCCATTTAGAAACCGCACTCAGTTTTTTGTAAATAAATAGTTTATTGCCATTTTCACTGTAAATACCAGATCCTTATTTATCCTATTTATGCTATATACATTTTTTTTTATTTTTTTTATTTTTTTTTTTATTGCTATGCTGTATTTTTTCTGTCGGCACCTGGAGGATTGCTCCAACAAAATTTTATTGTATTGTGCAATGACAATAAAGACATCTCATCTAATCTTATGTGAATGACTCAACCAAGCATCACTAGCTGCACTCCACATGACAAGAAGAGGAAACGGTGGATGGAAATTAATGATGCGGTTCCATGGTGGAAAAGTAGGGCCTTTCAGCAACTGGTTAAAAACCTTGAAACAAGATTAATGTTAAGCAGCAATTTTATTCTTTCACTTAGAATTTCCAGCGAAAACACTACCTGGGCTACTTTTGTGCTTACATTTGACTTGTGATGTGTCCATCCATTTATCCATCCTCTGGATATAGTCCTAAGTCACTGCTATTGCACTATTATGCTACTGCTGCTGCTCCTGCTCCTGCTGCTGCTGCTAGCACCTTGTTTCATTACACATTTTGAATTAGGAAATGTGCCATCTATGACAGTAGAAAGAAAGAGGGGAAATGCCCTTCATTTACTTACACTTATAAATGCTGCTGCCTACAAGCTTTAAGCATCAATAAAACATTCAGTATTTGTTTTCTATATTATTATTGGAAATTTTCTTGAAATATCGTGATATGATTGTGAGTCACAATCTTAAACTAACCCGTTCATCCTTGAGTCCAGGTGGACGTTTGTGCCAAATTTAAAGAACGTCCCTGAAGGCATTCAAAAGATGGACAGCCAGAAAAGTTGAAAATAAAAAACAAACTCCAAAGAAATGGATGGATGGATAGATTGATGGATTTTATTATGAAAATAAAGTGTTATTGCATACTGGACAGGTGATCATACTCTTATACTACTAAGTGCATCCATTTTTGTGAGAGCTGAGACACAATGTAACACACTTGCACTAGAGACAATATCATATGTTGTGTACATATTGGTGCTGCGGGGGATCCACATCACCCTAAACTAAGACTGATCTTGACATGTGCTGGTTAGCTGAGTACAACTATTCCTGATTCATGTCTGTTTGCCAATAATATGCACATTTTTCTATGCTTGTAGATAAGAGGTGGACATTAGCTTGAGTGGCAGTGCTTGCTGTGGTTCAAAATTCATATCTTTAGCTGCAGGCAAGTTAAGAATTTATTGTATGATTGCATATATATTGACAACAGAAGTTTCTGTGCACCGTGACTTTCATATTTAATGTGCACATTTCTTCAATACCAATGCGTATGCTTATCTTGTTAAATGTTCTAACACTCTGGCAGCACACACTTCTTCTTTAACTGTTTTTCCTCTGTAAATATGCACAAATACTCTCCATCAACACAGACAAGGGGCACCTTCGTGATAATGTCAAATATGAAATTTGGTGATTTTTCCTCAGAGAAAAAAACAACAACAGCCAAATAAGAGAACTGCTAGAAATGCAGTTCAGTTCAGTTTTATTAATACAAGGCCAAATCACAACAACAGTCACCTCAAGGCACTTTATATTTTAAGGTAAAGATCCTACAGTAACACTCGGAAGCTAAAGACTGCCTCCCAGTGTCATTGTCCTAGGTCTGTAACCTAGTGTTTTAGAGTTTAATGGACTTTTGAAGATTAACTGTTTTAATTTGTGATTCCTGGTTCCCTGTGCTTTGTTCCAGTAAAGTATTTTTAATCATGTTTTCAGTTTCTGTTGCTTAGCTCAGTTCCTCCCTCTGTCTTCATGCTTGTGTCTTGGTTTTTCGTCTTTATGTTCATTCATGTGCATACCTCCCAGTGTTGTCAAGTCTGTATTCCTGTCTCCATGTTCAGTTGTTTGCTGTTTTACTTTGTCAGTCTTTGTCACTTGTGATCTGTTTAGTTTAACTTCCTTGTCTTGTTCTCTAACTACGTTCAGCTGTGTTCCCCACTAGTTGTCTCTACCCTAATTATGTCTCTGTGTATTTATTGTCTCAGTCTTCCCCTTGTCTCTTGTCAGAGTCTTTTTGTCTTTTGGCTGTGCTCATTTCTGTGTTCTCCGTTCTCCTAGTTTTTACTAGTACCTCTCCCAGTTTTAGTTTCTTTTCTCGGCTTCATTTGTTTATTTGCTCTATAACCACAATAAAGACTCGCCTTTTGTTATTTTAATATGATACTACTACAAGGTCTTTAAGATGAGATGGGGCTTGATTAATCAAGACTTTGTATGTGAGAAGAAGGATTTTAAATTAAATTCTGGATTTAACAGGGAGACAATGAAGAGAAGCCATTATGGGAAAAATATGCTCTCTTTCAAGTTCCTGTCAGAACTCTTGCGGCAGCAATTTGGATCAGCTAAAGGCTTTTCAGGGAGTTTTTAAGACAACCTGATAGTACTGAATTACAATAATCCAGCCTAGAAGTCATAAATGCATGAACTAGTTTTTCAGCATCAGTCTGGGACAGGATGTTTCTAATTTTAGAGATATTGCACGAATTCAAAAAAGCAGTCCCACATATTTGTTTAATATGTGCATTGAAGGGCATATCCTGGTCAAAAATTCCTCACAATGTTACTGGAAGCCAAGGTAATGCCATCTAGAGTAAGTATTTATACCATGTTTCTAAGATTTGTAGGGCAGAGTACAATAACCTCAAAATTTAGAAGCAGGAAATTAGAGGTGATCCAGGCCTTTATGTCTTTAAGACATTCCTACAGTTTAACTAATTCATGTGTTATCTTACTTCATGGATAGATAAAGCTGGGTATCATATGCAATGAAAATGTATGCTATGCCTTATAATAATACTGCCTAAGGGAAGCATGTATGATGTAAATAGAACTAGCATGGAACCCTGTAGAACTCCATAATCAACCTTAGCGTGTGAAGAAGACTCCCCATTTAAATGAACAAATTGGAATCTATTCAAACCACTGCAGCACAGTACCTTTAACCTACAACATGCGTTAATCTCTGTAATAAAATATTATGGTCAACAGTATCAAACGCTGCACTGAAGTCTAGCAGGAAAAGCACAGAGATGAATCCACTGTCAGAGGCCATAAGCAGATGACCAGTTAGCTGTTTTACAAGAAGAAAAGAAGGTTGGAGATTGGCCTATAATTAGCTGAGACAGCTGGGTCAAGTGATGGCTTTTTAAATAATGGTTTAATTATTGCCATCTTAAAGGCCTGTGGTACATAGCCCATTAATAGAGATAGACTGAAGCATTAATTAATCAGAACTGAGCACTAAATAAAACAAAAAGTCTGCAACATCAGATAGAAACTAATTATGGGCCAGGTGGACAACAGAGAACAACGAATAAAACCGTTTTTTTTCCTTTTCCAATTAACGTGTACACAGCTAAGAACCAGGCTTTCAAAATAACTCTAGGTCTTTGATTAATAAACTGGAAATGAAAAATTGCTGCTACTCCTCCTCCTTGGCCTGTGCTTAGAGGATTCTGACAGTTAGTATGATTCAAGGGTGCTGATTCATTTAAACCAACATAAACATCCTGCTGTAACCAGGTCTTTGTAAGGCAGAATAAATCAATATGGGTGCCAGGGTGGCTTGGAGCGTGAGCAGGCAACCATGTATGCCAGGTGGCAGTGTGGTCGGTGCAGGGTTGAGTCCCGACCTGTCGTCATTTCCCGCATGTCTTCCAAATTTCTACTCCCACTTTCCTATGGAAGCTGCACAGAGGTATGTAAGACTGCAACTCTGCTTGTTGGTCTCAACCCTGGATAGTCACGTTTTGGCCAGTTTAATATAGTTGGCCAGATTTCTAGAAATGAGAGCTGCTCGATCCAAAGTGGGATGGATGCTACCATGTTTTCCCCAGAATTTTTCCGAATTATCTATAAAGCCCACATCATTTTTTTGGACACCACTCAGACACATAGCAATTCAGGGAGAACACGCAGCTAAACAAGTCACTCCTGGTCTAATTGGGGAGGGGCCCAGAGAAAACTACAGTCTTATATTGTTTTGGCAAAGTTACACACCCATTTCATAATAACTTTCGTGACCTCCAATTGACATAACCGGGTATCATTACTGCTGAAATGAATTATTTTCCAAACTCTACATTTAGTCTTAGCCAGCAGTTTAAAATTTCCCTCTGTCAGCTGCACTGGCCCCTGGAAGACAATCAACTATGGTTACTGGTGTTGCTAGCTTGTGACCAGATTTGGCAAAATGAGTCGGAAGTCCCAGGGGCTAATTCTTAAGCAAATTACATATGAATCAGCACTGTATTGTGGGTTCATGGGATGTTCTTAGCAACAACATCACTTATATGTTTTGAGCACTACTATTGGCTACCAGTGATGTCATCATTAAAATGCTTAAATTAAAAATCTTTACATATTAGATATGCAAAGAAAATATGTAAGGAATCTCTCCCTTGTTGCTTAACGTCCCATGAACTGGTAATTCTTAAAAACTGCTTTTCTACTCTACTTTGAGCACTACTTTGCAACATGCCTCATTCACACAAACACTTCTTTTTACCTAACATTCACACACATTCATGCTTCAATGGATCAACCAGAGAGAAATTTGGGGTTCGGTATCTTGCCCAAGGATACGTTGGCATGCAGACTAGAGCAACCGGGGATCGAACCAACTTTCCGATTAGTAGATAACCTGTTCTACCTCCTGAGCTACAGTGGTTAAGGTACCTTAGTCTACCTCAGTCTACAGGGACCTGGTTACCTACAGGATTTTCCAGGGTGCAGAGCCGGGTCTCCAATTCAATGAGCATGGCCTCTAAGGCTATAAAGAGGCTCTATTTATTACAAGTAAAGGAGGCAAAGGAGTAACTAAACATTTGACACACTGAGGAGGAAAGTGCAGAAGGGACAGTTGGAGAAGTCATGCTGTGAGTGACTTGGTAGAGAGCTATGTTAATAGTTACAATAAGCTAGCAAATCCCTGAAGACACAGTAAGTGAATACTATGAATATATTTTACAGGTGATTCAGCAGAGAGTGTGCTTTGGATTAAACAGGTGAATATTACATTATAAGTAATTAAGGGAACAGTGTACCCTGCCCGGGATAGGGTTACCGGGGCCCCACCCTGGAGCCAGGCCTGGGGAGGGAGCCCGAGGGAGAGCATCTGGGGTGTCTGGCCCGTTGTTGTGAGCCATTCAGTCTCTGTACAACCGCAGTGAGAGCTTGGTCCATATAGCCGGTAATAAGTCGGACTCGTTTCCTGTGGGTGTTGGACTCCGTCAGGGCTGCCCTTTGTCACCGATTCTGTTCATAATCTTTATGGACAGAATTTCTAGGCGTAGCCAGGTGGCGGAAGGCTTCTCCCTTGGTGGCCTCTGGGTCTCATCTCTGCTTTTTGCGGATGACGCGGTCCTCTTGGCGTCGTCAAGTGGTGTTCTCCAGCTCGCAGTGGAACGGTTCGCAGCCGAGTGTGAAGCGGCTGGCATAAGAATCAGCACCTCTAAGTCTGAGGCCATGGTCCTCAGCCGGAAAAGGGTGGATTGCACTCTCCGGCTCAGGGACGAGTTGCTGCCCCAAGTGGGGGAGT
>VUQJ01026525.1:0-10649 GCA_015108635.1 Andinoacara biseriatus
TTGCTTGGTTGTGATTCCATATTTTCTGTTTAATCCAAGATTTCATTTATGTCTCGGAATTATTAGAATCGGCTTTGAGCCAGAGGAAAGTCAAGCAAAGACGTTCCAGAAACAGTCCAGTGAAAGTGGAACAGTCATAACGACTGCTGAGCCAATTATGAAAATGATTTGGGCTTGAAAAATGAAATTCATAGTAGTCAGTGGTGGCACTTTTGTCATCCAAGGGGAACATAAACCTCAGTTCACTTTTATATTGAGGATCTCGTTTTAAATCATTTTGCATATAAAGCTGCAAAGTTACCACCGATCAGCCTTTTGTTTCGGTACTTGAAATCGAGAACGGTGGCAGCCGCAGGATTTGTGAGTCATGCTGCTGTTAGAACTTACAGCTGTAACTGGAGAGTGTTAAATTTTGTTAGTCAGTGTAGTTTAAGACATAATATTAATGCCAAATACTAAAAACAGACATTTATGGTATAAACAAGGAAGAATGTTATTAAATAATTACAGTGTAACAAAATAGTTATTAAACAGAAAAATTCTTGCTTTTTACTGTTTGACATGAAATTGCAGTGTACAAAAACACACACAAATGCACAAAAAAAACATGTTTTATTATTGTCATAGTTGCACTTTTTTTGTAAACTGTGCACAACAGCTTTTTAACTGTAATTAGCGTTAGTGATATTTCATATATAAACTAAAGAAAAGAAAAATGCTGGCTGTGGTTAACAGACATGTTTTACCATTTTTATTAATAATCTTTAGCTGTTATATGACAGTTATGAATGCCACATATGAAAGTTTTTCTCTGTATGAAACTGATGCATTCTCATTAACAGAAATTACAAAAGCTCATTTGCTGGATTAATTGAACACATTAGAAATGAAGATTGTTTCTCTTAAATCTTTGCACAAATTACTTGCAACAAAGTAAATTAATTATAATTATGTTGTGCAGTTTTTACACTACTGTTCTTTATATTTTTATAACCTCACCTTAAAATCAGTTTGTGGCCAGTAAAACTGGGGCTGGTGAGCGGGGAGATAGAGCAAGTAGTACAAGCTAGGCATTTTGTTCACTACACCTGAGTCTCCGTCCTGCTTTCAGGCTATTCCCAGGCCAGGCCTGCCTACTGTGCTGCACTCCCCTGCCTGCCTATGATTTGTGGAGCCCACTGGGGAAGAAGCTAGCTCTCCCATAGGTTAAAATCTGCAAACAATGAGTCCTGTGTTCGTGACGGATGGCCTACATCCCTCCCCATTTGTCTGTGCTTTATCCCCATCTCAGAATCAATTGTTGAACCCCGAAGTTTGCTTAACATGCACTCCCTGCTAGGCCAGGGGGAGAAAAGGGAGGGAGAGCGATAAAGATAGAGGCAATAGCGAGAAAAGGAAAGAGAAAGAGATCAAAGTTGTCCCGAAGTAGAAGAGTGGATGAGAGGGACTTTCAGTGTGACTTTCAGGGTCCTAATTAGGGACAGGACAGCGAGCTACCTCTCTCTGTGACATTTAGCTGGACATACTTGATAAATGTCACACTGCTGGATACAGCCACGACAAATGGATGCATCAACAACGGCTTAATAACCTTTACTGATAGTCCTGCCAGGAATTCAAATTTTTTATCCGCTCTCCCTTGCATCCCCAAAACACTGGCCCCTAATAATCAGCATTGTGTATAGAGGATGGGGGTGGATCGTATGCATGTGTGTGCGTATTTGCTCGCATACGTTAAGCCAAATTAAGTGTACAAGGAGGCTGTCAGCATGTACTCTCACATTGCATCAGTGTGCGTGGCTGTGTGTGTTTGGGCATAGCTGTGCCAAATTATCTTGGCCCCGTATCTTGGCCAGGATAGCGGCAGCGAGAGGGAGACCTTTGTAACTAATCAGAGAAAATGGAGAGCTGTAGACCTCCCTTGTATCTTTCTAAGCTTGTATCTCTGCTAGACATGGAGAAGCCAACTGATTTAATCAGCTCCCAGGACAGTAACAATCGGAAAAGAAGAAGCAAAAGATTGTGCCATTTCTCAGTAATAAGATCATTCAGGAAATAAATGTCACTCACAGAATGTGTACAAAAATTCATAATAAAATAATTGAAATGTTATTTAAATGGGGCAAACAATGCTTTTGGGACTAAAAAGCTGATTCCTCTGAGGTCCTTAAGAACTGAGAACAAATGAGCCCGTCAAAGTTTGCTTCATTTTTAATGAAACTGGCGTGTCAGTTGTTACTGGATCCACTTTGGTCCCATTTGGAACTTTTAATTGGCCTCTGATTGCATCTGACGTTCCAGCAAGTAGCAGGGAGATTTGATGAGCTCCGGGTGTTTATGTGACGCCCAGGCCAGTTGTGAGCTGTGACTGATGCATGACACATTTAGGGTGAAACACAGAAAGGTGCCATTGGTTTTTTTGGCCCACTGTCTCACAGAGTGGCTTGAACTTCTCGTAAGAAGCCATCAACTTTTACTAAAAGAAGCACTTTATGTCTTTTTTCCTTTTGCTTAGGACAGTGATTATTTTTAAAAGAAGAACCCCCAAATGGACACGCTAAAGCTTCTTGTCCTTTGAAGTCTGCCTTTGATATGGAAAATACATACAGTACAATAAATTTACAGTTTGATCTGCATATAAAAAAAATCTCACTGATTAAATTAGCCATCTAAATATACACTCCTTGGTTTGTTTCAGAGATTCTTTTATCTGTGAAATGCACTATGCTCTCTCTGGGCTCAGGCTCTTGAGTGATTACGCCTGGTACGTTCGAATGAGTCTTTACTGCTTTGCAGCGCGTTCAGTCATGTACAGGGCATTCACATGTGCTGGATTTGTGTGTGTGTGTGTGTGTATACCTGTATATACATGCATGTGTGTAATATGTTTCAGATCATGCAGGCGTAGCTGCTGTGTGGTGGCTAATTGCCTCTCCTGAGGAATAATTAGGTGACAAAACCCAAAACGTAATGGTGTCTCGGCTACAAAAAGAGAGATATATGTTGTGTCTTGTGTGTGGTTCAGTGTAGAGTGCCATTTGTTTGCCAGTGGTAAGGACCGGAGCAGAGGACGTAGCGGAGGCCGTACATTTGGAGGCCAAAACCTGGAGCTGGTGCAACGATTAATTACGGCTAATTAGATGCATCCGTTATATTTACTGGGGCAACAATAAATCAGGTGGTTGTGCTATTTTTGTCCTAAAAGACTTGTAACTAACGCCCAGCCAATGTGCATATGTGTGTGTGAGAGAGAGAATATGCTAATGAGAGTGTCTTTGTGTTTATGTGTTTTCTTTTTTTTTTTGACCCTGTGTGTGTCTGTGTGTGTAAACTGCTATTTACTATGCTTTCCAGGTGTTCAGAGCTGGGTCGCCACAGACTCCCTCCTCTTAGATTAATAATCCATTAGTAATCCATTTCACTAATGAGCACTCAGTGGAGAGTGGGGACCAAGGGGGACACAGAGACAGTCAAGGGAAGCCAAATGCATAATTAATGTCTCAGCCAATCACATGTGCTATTAGAGTCGCTCCCTACTGGAGTGAGATGTCGCCTGTCCAATAAAATGTGTTTCTGATTAAAAAACATATATAATGACACGGGATAATCAAATTCCACAGATTTCGCACAGGATGACGTTTTTTTAAATTGCACCTTTATTTTAATAGATATAATAGATCTAAGTGATCCCAGTGGTCAAAGAAAGGAAAACGGAGAACTCAACAAACTCACAACATATTAAAATGCAACATCTGCAGCATGTACACCATGACATACAATTTTCAGCCATTCATCTTCTTCTGCTTATCCTTATTCTATGTCCAAGGTGCAGAGTAAGAAAAGGGATCTCTCATAACCCAGAGTACCTTGAAAAGCAGCTGTTTTGAGCAGGTAACTAACTGGTAACTAACTGAGACTAGACAAAGACAGAGAAGGGTACAAAATGTAAATTGGTGTTGCTTTATAAAAATAGTAAATATAAACTTGACACTGAAACCAAGACTGCACCCTTTGCCGTGACACTGAGCTTGCATTTTACTCAGGAAGTAGGCTTAAGGCACCAGTGTACTCGCTGCATCGGACACTTCTCGCACCACCGGTAACATCATCACTAGGGCTGCAGCTATCGATTATTTTAGGAATTTAGTATTCTATCGATTATTCCGTCAATTACTCGAGTAATCGGAAAAGAAATACTTTTTTCGTATTCACAATTCATCTGCATATTTTAACTTCTGTACTGCAGTCTTTCCCTGTGTGAAATACAAAGTTCTCTTTCCTTCATTTACTGATCAGGTGATTGATGAAGGACCTCCAGCTGTTTCCCAGTAAAGGTTTAATGTGGTTACAGGGTGGAAAAAAGCTTCTTTTGGATGCTAGAAAAATATTTACTTTCACTCCACCTGAGCACACCATCACCGGCTCTGCCTCTTTACGCTTGTACTGACAGACTGCACGTAAAACATCTGCCTGCTGCTGTTGCGTCATCAGCGTAATCTTGTAATGCTTTGTATTCACAAGCATTCTCCTAAATTCGCTTCTACTGCAGGTCTATATTTAGTCACTAAATAAGGAATAAAGTATAAAAATATTTTGACGTGGAAGGGGTCCTTCCAGTACCAAATGATCGCTAGTGCTAATAGCGGCTAATAACACCTGAAATTCTCAGCAAAGCGAGCACAACACACAAACACAGTAGAGAGCGGTGGAGGCGTGGAAAACATGTTAGCGATGATCCACTCAGTGTTAAAGGGAATCCATCGCAGCGACGGAGAGCTTTTTAGACTTTTTTACTAACGTCTGATCCACACTACAATCCAGTAGGTGGCGGTAATGCAGCTCTAAGCTGGTTTGCCCACCGCCATTAAACCTTCAAGAAGAAGAAGAAGCTGATGGAGAACTTTAAAGCTTGCAGTCCGGGTGAAACAAAACACCTGAGCGCTGCAGAGTTCAAACGAAGCATCGAAGCAACAAATTTGGTTCAATAATTTTTTAGAATCTAATTATTCGAGTTAATCGATGAATCGTTGCAGCCCTAGGCATCACACAGTCATTTCTATTTATGCTCACTGTTATGTAGCTGCTGCAGTATTCTCCTGTATGATAGGTGTTGCCACTCAGGCAATATCACCACATCAGTGCTGATATAAGAGGAGAAGACGTTAAAACTGGAAGCAAAGACATTGCAGAGTGTTTTTTCTCACCTTTTCTAACTGTTGCAACATCTCTCTCTGTATTATCAGTGAACCTCTGAGCTTCTATACCACGGGTGCCCACACTTTTTCAGCTTGCGAGCTACTAGGAAAGCTAGCGTGGTTAAATGCGCACGTGTAAGGTGGTAACGAAACGAGTGGATGATTGTTTATCATCCATCTGCTACTTTGTTTAATGCTGTGTGATCTAAATTTTTCCCCCAACTTCTACCTGCACTCCTCTTGCGATTAACCAGTAGCTTGCGATCGACCAGTAGATCGCCATCAACCAGTAGATCGCCATCGACGTATTAGGCACCCCTGTTCTATAAAGATATATCATCAAAACACAGTAAAACCCCAGTGTTGCCAACTTAGCAACTTTTTTGCTAGATTTAGCAACTTTTCAGACCTTCGCAGCGACTTTTTTTTCCCAAAAAGCGACTAGTAACAAATTTAGAGACCTTATCCGGTGACGTCTGCAACTTTTGGAAACCTGAAATAATCCGCTGTCACCGTGTTTTGTGTACATAAATCCTTTCTACTTTGTAGCCTTAGTTTGCTTTGGCATCACCTGGACCTGATGAAAACCACAAAATAGTTCATGCTACTCAAACATATACTGAGTCATCTTTAGCAGAGATGGGTAATGTTAGTTTTAAAAGTAACGTGCTACATTACAGGATTACTATCATTAAAAACTTACCCGTATCAGCTATCATTTATTGAGGAAAAAACCTTGCTAGAATATTGTTGCATTTCAGTGAAATGAACACAATTGTTTTTAGCTTATGGATGGTGGCTACATTGTCCAGAGGGTGTCCATATTTAGTGCATATTTATTTCTGATGGTAATGATTCTACTTCCTTGCATAGCAATATTGGTAGCATCTCCACCATGTAACCAGCAACAAGATAAATGATTCCCCTCAGAGTGCCACAGAGTTCAGAAAAGACTTGCTTTTGTGGTTTCTGTGCTGTAGCATCAGCCTCATTCCTCTTCTCGCTGGGCCTCATCACCAGTGTTGTGGAGCTGTACTTAGTTAACAATTGCTTCTTCAAAATGTGAAGTAGTGCTCCGTCTCTCTAGCTTACCTTAACATGCACGGTGACACAATCAAGATTTGATAAGGTCTACATTTCACTATTCAGCTGCATGATTACTTGAATTGCAAAAAAAATTGTGTTACATCACTCATTAATAACAAAATTCGTCATATACATGATTCATAAAACACTGGCTTAATGGCAAAAAACTAATGTCCAGAATTTATCCTTTAATACAAAGATAATGCGGTCTGTAACAATATAAAAAAAATGGAACAATATTTTTAGTGCCTAATTGCACAAACCAATCCTATCACAGTACCAAGAATTTATCCTAATTTCTTTGAAGGGATTGATCTCAGCTTTACTTTAAAAGTCAGTGTGAAAGGAGAGAATTTAGAGGTGACTTTTTAACAATTCTCAGGCTCAGCTCCTTCACTCAAGGTATGCAGACTTGATAAGTTTCTGTCTGTCACACTGTGATGGGCAAAGCGCTGTTGTGTGCTTTTTAATATAGTTCCGGTGGGGTTTGTGGTACCTAAAAGCTGTTACAAGGTCTGGCACATCAGAATGAGCCGGTAAACACAGAAAATTCCTCACAGCCACCACCAATCCAGCACGACTACACCAATCTAGATCCTGTGTTTCAAGCCTAAACAGAAGATTTCCCCAGGCTTCACCTGGCTTCCCTGTGGATCCTCTGTCTCCTGTTTAGCAGTCAGAACATGATGGAGCATGACAAAAGAGGCCGTTAAAAATTGAACGCCGTAAGTGGGAAAATGTGGAAGGCGGGTCTATTGTTACCTCCACCCACATGCCTGGGTGAAATCTGACACCTTCTTTTCCTCTCTACAGCTCCTCTCTCTTTTCTCCCGGCCATCCCCGGGGGAAGCCCTGTATCCCATTCATTCGATTGCCCTACATGATGGATGTGCAGTGTGAGGAATGGGCTGTCCCGGGGGCCATGGCGTCGTTTCTGGGTTAAACAGGATCCTATATCAAACCCATCTATACCTTCACAAGGAGGAAGCCTGTTTACTGGGGCGGGAAAGCAGCGCAATCCATTTCTTGCGGTTGCAACAAAAACGTAGACAGTCGCAGCTTTGGGGAGCGTTGTAACGCGAAGGTGGTGATTAATATGTACGGTGGTTGAGAGAACCTTGGGAAGGTCTCCAAGTTGTTCGGAACGCTGCTACGAGGCTTCTGACTAAGTCATCCAAGTACTCTCATGTCACGCCGCTGCTGATCCAGCTGCACTGGCTCCCCACTAAATTTAAAGTCCAGTTTGATTTTTAGAGCTCTTCATGAACGAGCACCAGCTTACATCAGTGAACTTTTACAACCATAGGTCCCCATCAAGTCTCGGAGGTCATGTGATCAGGGCCTACATGGATGAAACGAGGCTGGAAACTAAAGGAGACAGAGCTTTTGCAACAGTGCACACTATTCAAACTATTTAGATAATATGTAACCAGCATGATCACAATAAGCAGATATTAGTCTGTTAGTCTGACTTGGAACACAAATAAGAAATTAGAAAAACACTGTTGATGGAAAACTTTCCAGATGGTCAAGCCTTTTAAAACTTGTTTGAGCAAGGCAACATTTCACATCACAGTTTGCATATAAATTGTATTACCAGGCAACAATAATACGACTTTGACAAAAATGAATACAGACTTGGCAGTTACTGTGATGGATTACATATCTCAAAGAAATTTCAACTGTCATTAAGTCGATTTTCATATCGTACAAAATTAAATGGTACTTGCTGCTTCCTGGAAAAATGGAGGATATTGCACAAGTCCTAAAACCAAAAAAAGCATGGTTTGCAAACTAGTGAAAGGTCTAAGTAATTTTGCAGTGCACAATTTGTCATTCTAGCAGAAGTCTAAGTTTCGAAGTCTTTTTAGTTTAGCTCAGTTTAAGTTTTACTTAAAGCTAATACACACTTCATTCTAAAACCAGATTCAAAAGGTTATTTAGGCTGGACAAAAGGTTGAAATATACTTTATTCACTGGCAGATTTAGGACTGATGAATGGTAGCTCATTATTTGTTGTGTAAGACTTGTGCACTCTAATTGATAGGCCGTCTGTGATTCTGCTAGGTGCCATGTCGCTGCAAAATGAAACCAATTGTTTAGTGAGATGACTGTTGGTGTTTCTCTCAATTGAAACCCAACTAATTAAATGGGAGAAGAATACAGCCACTGCCTTGATACCCAGCGGCTGTGAACTTCCCCCTCTGTTATTAACACATTTTTCAATAACTTATGTAAACCAAAATGGAAATTGAGTCATGTTATGCAAGTTATGAGCGTACATATTATCTTTTAAAGATCTTTTCAAATCTTTTTTTTATCCTGCAGCAGCAGGGAAATAAACTTAGGAATCACTTCTTTCAAAACCCTCTCAACAATGGTAGCCCAGGGATTCTCTTTATATAATAAGGTAGCGTATAATATTATTTGAATACTTGAGATAATTCAGTACACACAGTGAGCGCTGCCTGTATGTATCCGCCTTCCTTTGAATATCTCAGCTGCTGAGGGAGTACACTCGCTGTTGTCTGTGTATGCCTGCATCCTTGTGGACGCGTGAGGAGTGCATAAAAAGTACTTGCGCGTGTGTTCGTGTGTGAGTCGCTGTGGCATGTTTCCTAGAGATAAGACTGCAGTGCCTGGCCCTCTGCAGCCCTCACCCCAGGCAAGTAGTGATTAGAGGAATCTCTCATTCTCTGCGGGGCACCCCTGTGCAGTCACAGCCAGCAGCGTGACTCCCTTAATGTTCACACTGAGGTACAAAGGACCTGTGGTTGGTGATATTATCTTGCTTGAAAATATGATTTGGAGCAACTCCTCTGCTGTTAGAAAAGTATTAGGAACATACAGTTATCTTGCCATTAAGACCCCGTGTCTCTATAGGATGATAAGCTATGCAGGTTAAGTCCATCAGTAGCCTTCATACAAGCTGTTTTTGGTCTCTTTCAAAGCAACCACGAGCCTGCTCCTTTTTATCCTACTTATTTAAGGGATGCGCTAAGAAGTTAATATGATATTCCTCTAGATTGCAGGTTAAATCGAAGCTAATGTGGTGTGGGCTCACCTGTGCACTGTGGGAAGATCAGGAGTCAATTAGTGGGATTGGTGGGCAGTCTCAGCCAAGTGGTCTGAGCCGGTGACAGTTTGTGGTGGACCACCACACCACGGGAGCCAGGTGAGGAGCAGGGGAGCCTAAATGAAATGCTAATACAGGCCACAGAAGTCAGGCTTCTCTAATTGGAACACAGCTGCTGCAGGGACCAAGTATCCCGCGAAGCGCCGCAGAGGCAGCGAAAGCAGCAGGTCACCGTGATCAGGTCAGGTTCTCTCTCTGTGTGTTGCTCAAAATACTTGGCCTAAAATGGCTTGTGGGAACCTCAGAAAGGGAAACACTGAACAAAAAACAAAGTCACTGAAACTATATGGTGTTTGGAATTGCGTCTATATTAGCAAATTAGTGAATTAAATGAGTTCTGATATGTACTCACAATTTAAAATGTGTGAAATTCATCTTGACATGCATTACAGTGCTGTGCAAAAGTCTTGAGCCACCCTTTTGTTCTTGTAAAGTGGTCTCGAGCGATATTTCTCCAGGCTTTCTGAAAGTGTTTCAGAGTTTTTCTTTGGACTTTTGGTTGTTTAAAAAACAAACAAACGTAATTGTATGATTGCAAATATGCTCAAATGACATGAGATTTGTGTTTTTATTCAAACAAAAAAATCTCAGGAATGTATTTCTCTGCTATATTTTTTGGGGGAGAAAACTTGCTAAATTACAGGCCCTGCTTACAAAAAAAATAAAAATTACAGGCCCTGCCAATATTTATATAAATGTATTCCAGAACCACTTCTTTGGATTTATTTACACCAGCAAAATTATTTTAGTGCTATTCAAAGCTTAGTAAGGCTGCTAACATCTAAAACAATGAAGTGAAATGAAATTCAAGGATACAAGGAACACAGGAGAGGAAACTGAACTGAAAACTCAAGGACTAAAATCTAAGCTATGACACAGCTGAATCCAAAAGCTGTACTAAACTAAGAAGAACTGAGAATATAAACCTAATTAAACTAACCAGGAACAGGAACTACAACATAAAGAATACAAAACTCAATATAGCACAACACAAGAAAGTAAAATTTGAAAATGAAGACTGTGGTTTATGTTAAAACCTTATTTTTATGTTGAGGTTTTGGGAGAGCCACAGGCTTTTGCAAGTTACCAATAATGTGTTTCTGTATGTATGACCTTTGTTGAGAACTGTATCTTTAAAAATATTGCAAGAGATATGCCAAATCAGATGAGAATAACTGCATTACCTGTGACACTAACCAAAGATTTCATGCTTTCTGCATTGCTATTATGTG
>VUQJ01026525.1:24235-45123 GCA_015108635.1 Andinoacara biseriatus
ATGAAAATGTAGGATTATTTCATTAAATGAAGATTCCTTAATTTAACACACCCAATTTTTTAGAGGACACTGAACTGTTTCCATTCATTGATAAAAAAAAAAAAGTTCTAATCTAATATGATCAAGCTTTGCTTCAAGAAAGTTTCTGATTCTGTAGTAAATCTTTGTTACACACTGAGGCAAAGGTCACGTAAGTAAAGGTTAATTTGTAGTACCGCATAAAATCTGTGCGCTATCAATGACATAGCCATTTACCCTATGGTGTAGCCTAAATGTACTAGTCTAAAAAAAAAAACTTTCCAGAAGTATAACTAGACAGCCCATAATAACTGGGATTAGTCCTATTAGTATTATTAGTTCATGCTAATGTAAATCAATTAGGATAAATTGTAATACATAGAATGGCCTGGTTCTTATATAGCACTTTTCTACTCTGCATGAGGACTCAAAGTGCTTTATACAGCATGTCTCATTCACCAACACATTCACACAAGCACTTTCTATGCCTAAGTGCTTTCTACAGTATTTAATTTTCACACACACACACTCCAATAAACGCATCGGGAGCAGCTTGGGGTTTAGTACCTTGCCCAAGGATACACTGGCACGCGGACTGGAACAGCCAAGGATCAAACCACCAACCTTCCGATTAGTACCCTGCTCTACCCCCTGAGCTACCCCACGACAGTAATTATTAACAGTCAGCTCAAAATGCTAATGCCATAGCTAGAATGCTAATACTAATGCCATAGCTTCTTACATTGTAAACCAATATAATTTTGTCATTTTCATGGCTCTGATAATCCATGAACATGCATGCAAACAATAATATCACCTATTAGAGTGTAGCTAAAGGAATTCAAGACAGGATTATGAATCAGATTTTAATTTCTTGAGTAGTTAACTTAATCATGTTAATCGCATTGCTGATGTTTAGCTTAAGTGTCAGTTTATGATACTTCAGTCATCTTAAATGACCTCTGATGAGCTGTGTGCCATACTCACTGCTGTTACTTCTGTTAACCATGCTAGTAACTGAGAGGCAATGGTGAATAACTATATCCAGGTGTTTATTTTTGTAATAAAAACTTTGCAGAGTTACTAAAAGCCATGTTCACGTTAATGTTAGTGGGCCCCTGAAAGCGTAATCAATGAAGAATGTCCATGTTCTTTCCAGCAGAGCTATTGTAAGTCCGGATAAATACCTTAATGCTACACTCTTCTCATTTTGTGTACAAGAGGTGATATTTTGACCATCCACTTCCTGTGTTGCATTAGTGGTTCTCTCCCTCAGTCTGAATCACATCAGCTCTTTGGTCAGAATCCAAAGCCAACACCAAAGCCAGCCCTTTTGGCTGCACAAACAAAAAGCCAGCCTTGATCCTTCCATATGAAATGTCTCGCTGGCCATACAAGGACTGGGATGAGGTAAACATGTTAACACTGAGACACAAATCACACTGAGGGAAAAGAGGTGTCTGTATAAAATATGTCAAATCTCATTTGCATTCATTACCTCTCTGTGGTTTGTGTCATGTGTAAAGCTGGACTTGGCACTTCTAAGGACAGGCAGTTCTAAACTGCTATCATTGTTGTGATGGTAGTGTGAAAGCACACCGATCCCACTGAGCAGGATGATAAAAATCTGTCACAGTTCCCTGCATGCAGGAGCCCATTGTTTTGAGGATTAAGGGGATTACGGGCGGATGCTGGTGACTGAGGGGCTTGAGCTGTGTGACCCTTTCACTAATCATTATGAGACAGATACAGAGGACTCAAACTCTTAAAGCTTGAGATTGCATTATTATCAATTATTCATTGCTGCAGGAACAGGGTGAAAACGAAGGATTTGAAGATAGCATGGGAATGTGACAGTAGCTGGAAAGGTCATTAAGCAAAGTGCAATGAGTGTCAACAGATGCATTGCCTAAAAATTATGAATGACTCATAAATAGGGCCCTGAGTTTGCTGGATCCTGTGTCTAGCTGATTTTATATACGTAGACCTATAAAATGCAACAGGCCTTTATTCCTTCAGAAAAGGCTAATTGCTAATTGCTACAGGTGAGTTTGGAGTTTTAGGTCTTTTATATAATTTGCCCTTTCCTCTACAGGAAATCCATTTATCAGTTCTTTTTGATTTGAAGCTGTCTGAGGCAGTACCACATTTGGCATAGCCAGCATTTGTGTTTTGACGAAGAACATCAATGTCTTCACCTTCAGTTGCAAATCATTGAAGACTATCATAAATACAAAAATCCCTGTTAACAAAGCACCTTGAACCCCTCTTGTTGTTGTCCTCTATTTCTGTGTCAGTTTTGCTGTTCTGCCTGTGCTTATGCGAGTTTCCTCCAGGTACTCTGGCTTCCTGCCAC
Source organism: Andinoacara biseriatus (assembly GCA_015108635.1). Taxonomy (NCBI): domain Eukaryota; kingdom Metazoa; phylum Chordata; class Actinopteri; order Cichliformes; family Cichlidae; genus Andinoacara; species Andinoacara biseriatus. Next base: position 26,610 of record VUQJ01026525.1, read on the forward strand.
AGTCCAAAGACATCCATCCAACCATCCATCCATTCATCCATCTTCTTCCGCTTATCCTTTTCAGAGTCGCAGGGTCTGTGATTGTAAACTGACCATGGAAGTCAGTTATATCAAGTGCTTAAAGTGGACAGTGTATGAATGTATGTTTTATTATGATGCTTTAAAACCAAGCACTCCAAATGATCAGTAAGACTAGAAGAGTTGTACAAAAATGCAAGTCCATTTCCATTTGGAAGACTGAACCAGGTGGTAGGGACCTGTGCCTGGTAGGGACCCCAGCTATATAACTCCTCTTTGGTTTGCTCTGCAACCTTTTGGGGATTGAGACGCACACCCCTGACACAGCTCACTGCTCCCTAGCAACTAAACTACAAGCAGGACAAATATTTCATCCTGTCGCTCTTTTTTTTGCACCGCTACCAAATAAAACATCTTCTGGTATGTGAGGAGAGGGAAACGGAATTACTGGCCAGCTGATCCATGTTTTTTGTGGCCTATAGCTCTGAAGTTTGGAGTCAGTGAACCAGTGAAATAATTACAGAGTTATGCAATATTCCAAGCCATGGCCCATGAAGCCCAGTGATACACAGACACCCCTATTGTAAATGACTGTTTGACAGCTGTTGCTGCTTTTAATTTTTAATTTCTTTTTAGCCTCTGCTTTGTAAATGTTGCTAGGGAAATTTTCAAATAACTTCATGTCTTCTTCTCCAAAAAAACACATATATAATATTTCTTGCATCATTTGATGGTGGATAAGACAGCATTTTCACTTACGGGCCAAAGCCAGGTCACTTTAGGCTTTGCAATATAATATTAGGTGTGAACAGCCATACCTAATATCACATAATAATGTCATATTATTGTTTAAAAGCCATGCTATACAGCAGTATGCTCCCCCATTCTTAGTGGTGGCAATATTAGTGTGCCTGCTTTACTTATTCAGGCCTTCCTATGTGATTACAGTATCTGATAATAGTCGGCTGTCTCTATCCAAACAGAAGAGATTATTGTGTTTTCTAACAAATCCATCATATCTTCTGTGTGACTGATTATTATATTATTGATAGTAAATTAATTCCATCAACTGGTTTTTGTGATTATAAGAGCATAGACATATCAGACCACACTCCTTATGTATTATCTGGTATCCTTCAAATAATAACCCAGTAATAACCCAATGGTTGCGATCAAATTTATAAAGCAGATACCATTTTTTTTTCTTCTTCTTCTACCAATTCTTCATCTATAGTTTCCAGTTTGTTTTTTGTTCATGATCCTTATACATCGTACCTCAGGGAACACTATAAACATAAAAAGTCGGTGGATAAAGAGTAAGTAAAACGACACATTCATGAACGTTAGCACTGCTAAATTCCCAGATGCTAACATTAGCATAGCAATTAAAAAATGAAAATAAAAAATCCCATTATGAAAAGAATTAGCTGTGTCTGTCAGATTTGTCTCTTCACTTCAACCTAGAACATTCAAAGGACCTGACAGGTTAAAGAATTTTTAAAATCATTTTCTGTGCTGCATTTACCTCAGTGTGCTTCATTTAGTGGTGACAATGAAAATTAAAAGGAGAGAAAAAAGTAACAGGGTGCTTTCAGACTTTCATTTTAGTCGTCAGTGTGGTACATGAAAACCCAGATAACTTCAGGAACAGTTCATGTACATGTTCCCTGTCTAATTTGAAAAATCTGACATTAATTAGGACATTATATGTAACCTTAAAATTTCCAATTTCAAATGTCACTTGCCTTTGTCCCGTGCCATCTTCTGCTCCTGATTTCTCTTTCCTATATTTGTTTCCATTTCTGAGTAAAATTATCACATACTGACCCTTTTTTCTTCCTGAAAATTAGAGCAATTGTATATTTAGCTTGCAGACAGAGTGTTTGCAAACTGCAGAAAATACTTTGTGTTTGATGAGATTTGATGAACTATATGAAAATATGGATTTGAAATTACTTGCCACCAAAAAAGAAAAGTTACTTTGTGTTGGCTTACTCCTCGTCAGTAGAGCTAAAGTTGTGAGGTTTACATACAATCATCATGGGCATGAATGTTGTGGTAATTTGGGTTGTTTTATGATTACTTTGAACTTCTCTTTTTACAGGGTGGAAGGAATGTACAGCATAACTCTTTAATGGCTTCACAAAACAAGTTTACATTTATTTTGGATTTCCTGTAATCCACACAGGGTCAAAAAGGATACATGAAGATTCAAATACATACTAACTAATATTTGGTTAAATGTCTCTTAATTTGCACCTCAACCGGATGCTTTTGGCAGCCGTCAACAAGATTCTGTCATAATTCTGGCTGGATATTTGACCACTTTTCTTAGCAGAATAGACAGAGTTTGTTTAAACTGCTTAGTCTCCTTGCATGTACCTGGTTTTTAGGCGTAGTCCACAAATTCTCAGAAAGGTTGACATCAAAGCTTTGAGTAAGCCATTCAAGAATATGTTAGCCTGCTTTATCTATTCCAAAACTAGTTTTGATGTATGTTTAGGACTATTGTCCTGTTGGACCACCAACTGTGTCCAAATTTCAATCATCTTGCTGTTGATTGCAGGTGAAGTTGAAAAAGTCATTCTTCTTTATTGTTCCATCCACTTTGTGCAGTGTACCAGTACCAATGGCAGCAAAACAGCCCTAGAGCATGATGGTACCACCACCATGCTCAACAGTATGTACAGTGTTCTTAGGTTTGAAAGTCTAATTTTTACTCCTCCAAACTTACATCTTGTCATTGTGGCCAAATAGCTCAATTTTTGTCTGACCTGACCATAAAACTTTTCTCCAGAAGACATTTTGCTTGTCCATGCAGGTAGCTGCAGATTTCAGTTGAAGTTTAAGGTGTCGGTTTTGGAGCAGGGGCTTCTTTCTTTGCTGCCATGCTCTCAGTCCATCGTTTTACTGTGGATAGTGATGTTGGTGTTCCAGAAGTTTCCAGTTCATGGCTGGTTTGAGCTTTTTTGGTTCCTGGATTGTTCCTGAATATCCTAACCAGTTTTCTCTCATCTGAGGATGACAGTTTGGGTCTTCCTTCAGACCTCGAAACTTACACAATTGCTTGAACTGATGATCGCGGAATCTGTAGTTGTTTAGAAATGGCTCCAAGAGATCATCCCAACTGTGTAAATCTATGGTTCTCCTTCTTATATCTTCGCTGAGTTCTTTAGACTTTCCCATTGTTAAGAGTATTGGTCAATTCAATGAGTGCGCCTAAAAAAGTCAGTTTTATCCCCGCAAAGAGAAACTACCAGCTGTAGTCAATCGTGATCACTAACAAGTGTTAATGTAAGTTAATGTTCCTTGGCCTTGTCAAGGAAAGACACTGTAGAACCTTTAGTACCACACATTAAAATGTTTAACTGAATGAGTGTATATATTTGAGTCTGTATGTATACTTTTGACCTTGTGTGGATTAGAGATAATCCAACACACATTCAAATTTGTGCACCCAATTCTTGATTTTTAATATAATTATAGATGTATGCTGTACACTCATGCCACAACAGTTAAAATAAATAATTTAAAGCTAGAAGGACAGGATAAATGAACTTGCTTGGTAGTATGTTGTACTAAACTGTCTATCAGATTTAAATAACAGAACACCAGATTGCTACAGCCCACTTTAACCCCTGGCTATAAGTCATCTCTACTACAGAATCAGCTCAGTTTTATGTTTAGGAAGCAGATGCCCCATCTAATTTCTAGATTATGCTTTTTTTTTTTCTTTCTTTTTTTTATAATAGCATTTAGAGGTGCCTCGGGTGACCCTGAACTTTTCCTTAGCATTGCTGCTATAGACACTGAGTCCTTCTCCTCTGCTTGGCTGTCCTTCACTCCCCATACATTAATGCCAGTATTGCATGCCATGAACTTTGTGTCTCTTCTTTCCTGTAGTTTGTTTTTTTCTCTCTGTCCTCCAGGTATCACTGAGTCCAGAGCTGAACATTCCTGGTCTGCTGTTACTGGCCAAGACAGATCACGTGTTGTTTAAAAGAGAATAAAATGCTGGCTTTTAGCCAAACACATCAGCTATGCAGCCCCTGACGTACATCATTTCCCTCTCTCAGGGTACATAGCTTACATGCATAACCTTCAGATTTACATTTTCTCTCGAAATGATTACATGGAGTAAACATGTCTTGTGTCAGCGTGAAAAAACACTATAAACGACCGCTCTTTGGCATCACAATATGTCATAACGGAGCCAAAATCATTCCATTGTCTATCAGCAAGGCAAATGACAGTGATTGTAGATGATGATCATGTAACATAATGGACTCATATCTACAGCAGATGTGTTATTTTTTTTATTCTAATGGCTTTGTTCTTTTTCTGTTTGAAAGATGACAACTATCAAAAAGTCACTTTGATCAGTGCATGCTACACTCTCCCACATTGTCAGGATTGCTTATGATTCCATTCTAAAAGCACTGCTGGATGAAGATGGTATGGGGCATGACTGATGGTTAGCATGTCACATAGACAGCTAGCTAACTATCTGGAAAGATGTTAGCAGGCTTTGAGCTTCAGCACAGTGATTTATTTTGTTTAGAATCAGCAGGGTGACAGAGGAGAGAGGACACAAGTTATGGCATGCTACTACAGTTGAAGCTTTTGTTTGGTAACCGTTAGACTAGAAGTTACGGTCCACTTCTCAGCACTAATACCACTACAGAAACTCACTCCACGCTGAGCACAAGGCCTAAAAGATGAAGGTATGATAGGTAAATAGTTTGTCTTTGTGTTCTTGTATAGGAATGAAACATTTTACCACTTATGTGTTGAAATATGCACTCACACTGTAATATGAGTGTGTGTCCATGTGACATATCTAGAAGCTGATCCATTAGGAAAGCTTGTTGAATGAGGAAATCTATAAATGAGGGTGCTTGTTTGATGCGCTGACCCCGTCCAGTCAGTCTGTGAGAACCCGTGGCTCCTCTCGTTTGTTCTTATAGATGTTGCAGTGATCTTGATGTCCCTTTAGTGAGGCTAAATCTGCTTTGGGATTGTACATGTAGTACCTAGAGTTTGTAGCATACGCTTAGATAAATTTATCCATTCCCCCAACCACTTGTTGCAGTTGTTGTCCATGGTGCTGATTAAAAGCTGGAATGATGCTATTATGATATTATTATTATTGTTACATGATATTATTTTTGCACTTTCACAGTGTGAGTGAATGTGTGTATGAGTGTATGAGAGAGCTAATGTGGGATAATGTGATTGCTCAGGTATGGCATGGCAATAAAAGCTCAAAAAATACTGTAGCCGCCCCAGGGCTGCATAGAGTCCTGTGAAATTTTTCTTTTTCACAGGACTGTGTAAGTAAGGCTGAATGTAAGGAAAACAGGTGTTCTCAAAATAAAATGCTGCACATGTAAAAGTTTAGTTTGACCTCAGAGATCAGAGCAGAACTCTAATTAAAAATTGTTAGCGTACAGTTTTTTCAGAAATGTAACTGTTGTATATGTATCTATTGGCTTTGCACTAGGATCAGATTGACTTTGATACAGTAATAAAAGGGTTACATGTTAAACAACTGAATAGAAAATGATGGTGCCTACAACTTAATATTTTGTTGTGCAATCTTTTGAGACAATTACTGCAATCAAGTGCTTCCTGTAACAGGTTTGAAGGGTGTCGCCTCCAGACTGCATGTTTCAGCTCTTCTCGATCGTCTTCCGTTAAGTCCGCTTTGGCTCAAACAGTGGTGGATGGTGTGATCTGACACTGATGTACCCTGTCCTTGAAGTTCACCTCTAAACTCTTTGGAAGTTGTTGTGGGTTCCTTGGTTACCATTCGTATTATCCATCACTTGAGTTTGTCATCAATTTTCCATCAGAGGGCCGGCTTGAGATACTGGGCGAGCCGGTTTAGGCACATGTACAGTTGCTTGCTGGCTGGAAGAAGGCCTTATACCCCTTATCTAACTGAATAAGAATGAAGCTGGCTCAATAGAATTGTGTTTTCTGTAATTTAACCACAAATTAAAAGAATATTTAGCAATCATCAAACTGCAGTCACTGTGTACTTTAATGGAGATGTGAAATAAGAGCAGCTATGACTGTAAATGTTTATAAACTGAAAATCATCTAACAGGAATTCTTTGGCTAAAACATTGTTTTTTCATCCATTTGGCAGGCATGGTTGATGTGTAATGGAATAGTTACTTCATTGCCACATTAATAATAGTTTTCAATAAAACAAATTAAATAGTGCCAAAAAAAAATCTGTGCTTTTTTTTTTTTAGTTACTTGCTACTTCCCACCTCTGGCTTCAGAATAGTTATTTTGTCTCCATTTACAGAGTTATTGTGGTTGGCATATATATAAAAATATCAAAAGATGATAAATGTGAATGATTAAACCTCTCTCTCACCTTAATCAAACTTTTAATTATGGTGGTTATGGATGCATATTAAATCATATTTAATTTAATCATATGAATGCTTTGATGCAGGAGTTGTTGCATTAAAATAAAAGCCTCTGTTTTGAATGCCTTTCAGGTGCACTTTCACCTCTATTTTGAGGACACAGAGTCCTTCAGGTGGTGTCAGGGTGACTGGCACCACCGGCAGCCCTGTTGTGAATTGTGTTGTTGGAGGGTTATGTCCTCCTTTTCGTCTACCAGCATCCTCCCAGAGAGAATTCCTCTCCCTCTTGTGTGAAGCTGTTAGTGTGCTAATCGCCTCAGCCACACTCCATTATCAAGGTGTAGTGTGCCTCTAGTAAGTGCAGTCCCTCACTTATCACCTGGTCTTTTGGGGATAGTTTGAATAAGCTGATGACGGCTGCAGAAAACTATAAAAGAGTCGTGGTCTCCATAATGCATAGACACCAAATTGCTAAATCATTCCTGCTGTGGATGCAAACAGTGAGAACATACCAAACATTTTGCTTGAATAATCATTTTTGTTTTGTCTCAGTAGACTACACATGTGACACCAGTTTTCTGTCCTTTCAACATAAGGGCTGTGCAACTAAATCCTCAGTATGTTTATAAAAACATGTTCCAAACTGATCTGAAAGCTAAAGTGTCATAGACAAAGTCCCTGTGACCTACCACTTGGCCCCACCTCTTCCCTTTTATGTGCTACTGGGTCTGCAGTCATGCAGCCTTTCAGCTAGCCCTCCCTGTCCTATTCAGATCAGTCTAAATTCTTAAACAATGGTCATTGTCCTCGTCTTCTTTTTTTTGTTTTCTAATTTTATATCCTGTTTTCTCCAAGTCTTGTTTTTCTTGCTGTCTTTGCTTTGCTGCCAGTGTGATTGTATGCTTCACCCCAGTTGGTTTCACCTGATCCTTGCTGCCTTGGTCTTCTATGTATTTAGTTTGTGTGCTTTGCCGGTATTCCAGCCAATGCTTTTCATACTGAATGGTAGTTTTTTGCCTTCACCAAGCAGGTTTATGTGATGGGTTCAGTTTGTCTGTCTCATTGTCTTTCTATCTGACACATTAGGTGATTGCCATTAAAAAACATTTTGATTGAGTGCGTTTTAGAGTTGATCAGGATTCTTTACTGTTGCAGGATTAATTGGACATTTTGCGTTATATTATCAGAAATACAGATCATATTTACATGACAGAAAAAATTGGGAGACACCAGCTTGACTCTCCCCAGCCACCTCCACCAGCTCATCAAGAAAATGTCATAAACTAAACTACATCAATCATTTAGAATCTCGTTCTTTCTTGAAGAGATGAAACGTCATAACGACCCAACAACAACAGAGTGCTGTTCAACAAGTTTATTTACACAAGGTTCTCACAAAAGTAGGAAAGACTTCAGGCTGGGGTTATCAGGTTTTTTTTTAAGGGTTCAGGTGGCCATTCTGTCAGGAGAGGAGAGAGTGGTCAGTGGAAACCAGAGCTAAGGTGAGGATGATTGTATTAGGTCCTCTCAGGTGTTTTCCTGAGAGGCAATGATGGGAGGGGAAGGGACTTAACAGAGTTCGATGGAGAGGCCAGAGCAGTGGAAAGTGGACAGGCAAGCTTTGAAATCCCTTTTATAGAAGGTAAGTGGCTCTACAGGTAAGACTAGGCTTCAAAGACAGAGAAGATGAGATACAGATTAAATAGCCAAGCACACTGAGAGCTTAGGTTACCCTTATTACCATGATGATCAACAATAATCTTCCTGATGCCCCTATTGGAGAGTTATCTAGATTCATGTCTGTCTGCCTTTGCGCCCTAGTTCTTCAACCATCATTGTCAAAAGAGTGGGCCTATACAACCTTCAACCCACGAGCCATAAGCCTTTCCAACAGCCTGTTTCAGCACCTCTGGTCTGTTATCCTCCTGCCAGTTTCTGCTCCATAGTCATTGTAGTCATTGTATCAGTCACCTTCTTTGGTCCTGGGGAGTCTTTACCTTCACCAGCTTGATCTGCTCATCTCATCTCCTATCTGGCCAAGGAGGGGTTCTGCTTATATTGATGCCCCTTGTTCTGCCTCTAGGCTGTCCTACAAAGAGGGCTTACTAGCTGTCTACCTTAATTTCTCAGCACACCAGCAAAAGCCTCTGGGCTGTCCACCCAGGATCCCCATTTCTTCTGTCCTCCAGCTGTTTGTTCACCACTGAAACACCGTCCAAGCAAATTTGTTCTGAAAACACTGACTTGAGAAGACAGCTGGTTTAAATAACCTTTCAGATAAACTTTGAAATATATTCATGTACAAGCGTGCTTGGTGGAATTATTGAAACAGGAAAATGAATACAGTACTTGGACTCATACACTGCTAACTTAAGATTTTAAAAAGCCCAGCTAACCTGCCGGCTCTCCCTTCCTCTGACCACACATAGGAAAAAAAAACATAAATGACATTTGAAGAACATGCAGACCCTGCTCTGCTCTGCTTTATCATTTAGCCAAATGGAATTAGGGTCATATAATCATAAAAGGAGAAAGCAATCAAAAGTCAAAGTGACTGAAAAGTACACTTCTGGGCAGTTAAGAAAATCATTTTACATGTAGGCCTGGGATTTTCTATATTTCTATCAGTTTGCAGCAGAGATATTGCAATGATCATTATGATATTGGATCTCTGTGCTATGTTATTTTGTCAAATGAACACTCCAAGCCCCATGGCTTTCCTCCAATCAAATTAGACTAAAGCACATATATTACACTGAATGAGCAGTCAACTACTGTCAAAAATGTCCAGAGGACAGAAAACTCATGGTTTCACTCAAATGTAAAAAAAAATAAATAAATAAAAAATGAGAGCATTAAACTCTAATATGAAATTTCCTGCACTGAAAAACACAAATGAAGAAATGTATGTGGGATTGAGGAAAGGCAAAGAGGAATACAGACTGCCTGTCACCCTCACAGAACATCCAAAACAGCTATTAAAGTTTGGCTGATGGGCTGCTCTTTTCCATAAGCTATTTAAAACAAAATGTAGGCAATCACTTCTGTGCAGTGACACAAGACTTAGCATGGAAATGACGAGATCATGCAAGAATGTTCTTTTGAAGTAATTATGGCGGTGAAATGCTGAAATAGAGTTGTCAAGCTCCTGACCCCATTATGGCTTCAAATTTCTTAACAAAGTTTCAGCCCTTTGAAATACACTGAATAATGACACTATGATTTAAAGTGCTTTGCCCTTGCTCTTGTGAGTATTGACAGTTGTGGAAGCAGCATTTACAGACTTCCAGCAAAGCAAAGAGCTCACACTGCAGCCCCGGGTTTGCTTTTACAGAGCTATTCCTTCCATTTTTCCATTTCTCTACTGTGTAAAGTAACATTTTGCCATTTTAAAGGGGCTATACACCTGTGTGTGTCTGCATGTGTGCACACGAGTGTACCTGCAATATCTAATTATCTTATCTTCCCACAAACTGCAATTTTATAATACACTATATTGCCAAAAGTATTCACCCACCCATCCAAAGGTGTTCCAATCACTTCCATGGTCACAGTTGTATAAAATCAAGCACCTAGGCAGCATTTGTGAAAGAATGGGTTGCTCTCAGGAGCTCAGTGAATTCCAGCATTTTACGGTAATAGGGTGCCACCTGTGCAACAAATCCAGTTGCGAAATGTCCTCGCTACTAAATATTCCACAGCCAGCTGTTAGTGGGATTATGACAAAGTGGAAGCAATTGGGAACAACAGCAACTCAGCCAAATAGTGGTAGGCCACGTAAACTCAGAACAGGGTCAGCTGATGCTGAGGTTGGCAACTTTCTGCAGAGTCAATCACTACAGACCTGCAAACGTCATGTGGCCTTCAGATTTGCTCAAGAACAGTGCATAGAGAGCTTCATGGAATGGGTTTCCATTGCAAGGAGCTGCATCCAAACCTTACATCACCAAAGTGTAAGGAACTCTTACTGCTTCAGCATACCAAGACATTTTGGACAATTTCAACCTCCCAACTTTGTGGGAACAGTTTGGGAATGGCCCCTTCTTGTTCCAACCAGATAGAACACCTTTGAGACGGCAAGCCAGGCCTTCTTGTCAAATGGTCAAAAAGTACCATAAACAAAATCTAAATCTTGTGGAAAGCCTACCCAGAAAAGTTAAAGCTATTATAGCTACAAAGGGTGGGCCGACATCATATGTAACTCAAATTCATGACGTATGTAAAGGCAGCCAAGCAAATACTTTTGGCAATAATATTAATATTATTCATCAGTAGACTATTATGACTCGCACTGTTCATAAATTCTTGTCACATAATGAGATCTAATTAGAACAATAGTCCCAGAGACAAAAAATACTTCCACATAGAAAGACTCCAGACAGCCATTGTATTTGAGCCCAGGACCTTCACCACTGTTCTGGCAGCATTAATGTTTGTAAAAAACATTACAAATTGAGACATTTCTTTCCTATCACTGAAATACCAGATTGTATTGTACATGCAACATACCTTAACATACTGAAATCAGCCCTAATTCCGCCTCCATTGGTCCCACATCTTGCGTATCTGCTTAGCACCAACAAATGGTGCCAGAAGATGTTTTTTTTACCTTTTTATTTTAACTTATTAAGACCAGGTCATTTCACCCAGATAGACTAGAAGAAGTCGAGGGCACAGAGACTCATGGCAATGGGACAAAGAGTGTTTTGCTGCAGGATAGGGAATGTGGAATTCAGATCACTATAGCCTGATAAATATTCAGTCAGGGCTCAGAAACTGAATTAAAGGTTAAACTGTTCATAATTTATATTCTAAGGACTTGGTGAATATAGGATTTAAAAACTATGTATGTGCTTGCCAAGTTATATAACAGCAGACTGTTAGCCCATCTTCCTGGCATTTTTATTTAGCAATATCTAAAACACAGCTGAAAAACTTCTTTCTAACAGCACTTGGTAAAAAGTATGTAATATCCTCTGTTTTATATATATATATATATATATATAAACCTTCTATTAGAGACTGTTGTGTGCTGACAAAATAAATGAATAAAATTACATTTTTATGTGTAACTTTATTAAACCATGTATCAGACACAACCTTAAACAGCAAAACATGAGATATTACAAGGTGTCATTTATTTAACAAAATTTAAGCCAAAGTGCAGAAGCACTGTGTGAAAAACTAATTATGGTCTTATTATTTCCATAGGAAATAAGAGTGTAAGTAGCAGCCAGGTGCTGAAAATCAAATATACTTGATTATCATCAGCAAGTGTGAGCACCTGTAAAAGCAGAAGCTTTTGCAGTTTGCTGGTCTCAGGCATTCAGGTGTGTGTTAACAAAATGCAGAGGACAACAACAATGATCCAAAAGAAGCAGCTCTTGCTGCCCATCAATCTCTGAAGGGTTATGAGACCATTTCCAGACAATTTGAAGTCCATCGTTTTACAGTAAGAATGATTATTCACAAGTGGAAAACGTGTAAGGCAGCTGCCAATCTTCCCAGGAGTGGATGCACCAGCAAATTCATTCCAAGGTCAGTCCGTGCTAGGCTCTGAGAATTTGCAATAAACCCAATAGCTACAGGCTTCATTTAGCATGTTAAGTGTTAAAGTTCATGATAGTACAATTCAAAAAAGACTGAACAAGTATGGCTTGTTTGGAATTGTGGCCAGAAGAACATCTCTTTACTATAAAAAAAGGCAGGACAGCTCAGATTTGCAAATTTGCATCTGAACATACCACAAAACTTGGAACAGTATTCTTTGAACATCTGAGACCAAAGTGGAGATGTATGGCCAAAATGCACAGTACCATGCTTGACAAAAACACACAGCAAATCAGTGCAAACACTTCATACCAACTGTCAAGCACGGTGGTGGAGGAGTGATCATTTAGACTTGTTTTGCAGTCAAACGACCTGGGCATCCTGTGGTCATCGAGTCAACCATCAACATTTCTGTATACCAAAGGATTCTAGAGTCAAATGTTGATTGTATGAGGTTGTAGTTACCAGATACTTGGACCAGATACTTATTGTATGTAAAATCTTAGAACAGATGGGGTGCACTTTCTTTTTACCATTGCAGTATACTAAACTGCAAAAGGTTCACAATAAGATGAACTTGTCATACAATAGTAAAACAAAACAAAACAAACATCATGGGCTAGACTTTCTGAACCCTGAACACAAAGTTCAGAGAAAGTGGAGGAGCATGTTTCCCCTCACACTGCTTGAATTACACTGTACTAAAGGATTATCATGAATTTTTGTAAGAAATTACTGCAAAAATATATTTCCTAGCTCAGATTTAAGCAACATTATTTTATAGTTGTTTCCAAATTTTTATTTCTGTGAGTAAGCTATTACTTCACATCCTGAAAGATGGCATTTCCTGCAGGTAAAATGTGGAGCAGCACTAATAAATAGCTCAAATAAAAAGCCATCAGTAGCTTCACTGAAGCTATTATCTACCCAAATAGTCTATATCAGTGAATGACGTTAGCGGCACCGCTCCCAGTTAAAATACATGTTGCTCTAGCTCCATTTTTGCCTAAACAAGAGTTAATATGTCCTAACATTAGGCAGTTTGGGCTTTTTCACCAGTCATCCAATTACTCTGCAGGCCTGTAAGCACCACTGATTCTTTCAACACCAGGCACATTGGCAGGGTTGGGGAAGTAATGCATTTTTTATCTTTCTTTTTCTTACATAAAAGAATGTCCAATATTGCTTCTGTGCTACTCTGCAACATGTGCAGTACACCCGAGTCCAAACCTTTGACTGGTACTGTCTTTAATATCCATTAATTTTCTCTTTTGCTTAGCCTGTCCCAGCCATCATAGGGCAAGAGGCAGGGTACACCCTGGACAGGTCGCCAGTCTTTCACAGGCCTAACACAGGCTCAAGGCTTATTTAAAGTCGCTAGTTAACCCATAATGAATGTATTTGTTCCCTGGGAGGAAGCCAGAGTGTCTGGAGAGAACATGCAAATTCTACACAGAACCAGTGTTAACCACTCGTGCAGTATGCAACATATTAATGATAATTAACAACAGAACATTAAAACTTAGACAGCACAAATCCACAAATCCCTGTCCTACAAAAACCATACAAAGGGTCTTGCACAACAAAGTTATTGAGTGCACTGCCACAGATATTTGAAGAACTAATTTCATGTGCTACATTTATTCTGTGTGCGCACGCTTCCAGTGAAGGCATGGTGATACTGATGCTCACAAAGCAAATTATTATTTCAAACTCTTTACCCCTCGCTACACTGCCACACCTGATCCTTGGGTTCCCCCACCTGCCAAATCCCACTTTAACCCCTGGTTGCTTCAATGTTCTAAACACAAATATAAAGTGAACACAGTTACACAGTTTTTAAAGCATTACCCACAGCTCTGTTCATCAGACAACCTTGCTTTTGCCTTTACTTTACTTATTTTCCCCCCTTCTCAGCACTGCTTTGCCTCATTGACATTTATTCCATGAAAGTTAAATTGTAAGGCCAGCAATAGGTTTTCTGCTTTTGCCATTAGTAATCTTGCATTTCTATCTTCCAGTGGTGCACATTATGGTGACAATTGATCACAGCTGAAAGACCAAATGAAGAGGCTACACTCGTCCTGAAATTTAATACTGTATGTATTGAAAAACTGTAGGTGATTTTACTGAGTTTGAAGTGGTGATAAATTGTCTGCTGCTGCCACTGGCAAATGTTGTCTTGAGCCAATAAAATAATCCAAATTTGATTATATCTCTGACTTTGAGTAATATAGTTTATATTGGTTGCAGTTTTGCAGTGATCAGTAATACAACCCAGGCAATTTAGAAGAAGAAGTTTTAGAACAAATCTATTGTCCCTAGAAAAAGGAGAGCGTGACCGAGACGTTATTTACAATGGAGCTGCTCTGCAATGTGACGTGCTGGATGTTTTAAATAACCACACAACTGAACAACTCGAAGAACCAAATAAAAGGCAGACTGTTATCTTGAGTTATGTTGAAAGATGGAGACTCGTGCCCCTTAACTATTATGTCTAGACTACATGTCATCAATCCTACCCATAGCATTAAATCCTGGCCAGGATCTATGAACCCCTATTGGTATTGGATTTCAGGTCTGCTATGAAACCCTCAGTCAAAGCTTTAAAACATCATCTTTGTCTTAATCCACTGATCGATAGGTCTGACAGGTTGAAATAACACAATAAAGTAGATTTAGTGGTCTAACAATGGGGGGTGGGGGGCATGTCTTACTTCAAATAAAGGATGGTGAATTGTGAACTGCAAAAAGGAGTAAAAAAAACTATCTCTGCTTAAAGGGAATGTCCCAAATGAGTCCACAATATTTGCTGAAAAGTGTAATGCACAATGTTTAAATGTTTAAGAGAACAATTAATAAAATTAAGAACTAGAGCAACAAAATTTCTCAAAGCAATTATATAGATTGTCGATCCTCCAGTGCAACAATGAGACACAGCTAAAATGGATTTCTACAGTACATAACCATAATCCTGATTTTTTTTTTTCAATTTTGTTTCTCCATTTGTCCTGAGCAGCTGACTGTAAAGACGATTCCAGAATAGGTGTTCCATCATGTATGGAAAGGCACTAATAAATAATTCTGCATATGGCTTATTTTATATAATTTGCAGTTTTATTATTTTGCTGATTAATGTCAGCACACTTAAATTCAATTTTGAATTATTTATAGAAATTTATAGAAATCTTCTTGTTTTTATCATTTTCAAAGAAGGCGTCTGATGGGGTAGGGTCAATATTGACGGAGCAGCTCTTTTTTTATTGTATTTCAGTGTTGGGTAAGACTATATTTTTGCCCTAAGGTCACACAGAGTGGCACTTGGGTTGATCAAAGAGAAAATTGGACCAACCAATAGGGGTTTTTTGGACCACTCCACTGCCCATCTGGCGTGACATTCAAAAATGAAGCATGGAAGTGTTCCATTGGGGCACAGACATATTCCCGAAAAAAGGCCAGTTTGGCAATCACTTTAAAAAGCAGTGGCTGCTGTGGTGTGTCCATTATGCCTTCTACTTTACATGAAGTTGGTGCCTGTAAGAGTTAATCTCAGACTTCCAGCATGGTCCAGCGTCTCCAAGCAGTGCCAGACATGCAAAAACAAACCTGATAGAACACACTGCAATATGGACTATGTGAAGGATGGCTGAGTGGTGGTGGAAGAAATAAAAGGGTTTTCAATAGGTTGAAAGGCCTTTCTTTTTCTAGTTCCCCGTTTTTTTTTTCTCGTAACAGAGGAATAGTGTGTCATATTTACAATGCGGTGCAAACTGGAGAAAACACAAACAAAGAATGTATCAGTAGAACAAAAGACAATTAATGGAAAATGTTCAGTTTAAATATATGATCCAAAACTAAATAAACTGAGCAAACACAAGGCTCTGCACAAGGCTATATATCATTTTAGTAGGGCTCTTAGCAGTGCAGCCTCTGCAACCTACTCACCACAATGGCTGGACATGCAGTTTTCCTCCAGATATTCTGCAACTCTTGTCTAGATAGTCTGTAGCTCCTCCCACAAATTGAAACAACTATTAAATACAAATTAAGTTGTTTTTTTTTTCTATTTCTATTTCCCCCAGGATCTTGACCAAAAGCCTTTTTATTGCTATGGCAGTTTCCTAAACTAGTCAGAGGCTAAATGCAGTCTGAAGGAGAGGTGAAAAATTAATTAATTAATCAAATGCTAATCCTAAAACTTGTGTTTTTGATCAGACTTTCTTCAGAATTTCATAATTGATTGAGCAGCAACCCACAAATAGCACAGCTAAAGCAATGTGTATCATCTTTAGCAGTCGTAGGCATCACAGACATGCTACACTAAAGTTTGTGACTGTAAAAGCTTTCCATAACTATGCTGTAAAAGGTACATTTTTTTTCTTCCATTGAACATATTTGCTGCTGCAAAATATTTAAAAATAATTTTAAAAATACCTGCCAAATGTTGAAAGATTAAACGCCAATTTCTCACCTTCTCTGTATTTCAAATTATACACCGAATTAAAAGATGTCACCTATAAAAATGATAATGCCACTAATCTCCCTTTTTGATTTCTTTATTATTTTCTAGACTTTGCCAGGTGGAAAAGGTAAACCATGGATGTGTTGGCCTGGTAATTATTATTATTTTAAATGTTGGTTTGCTTAAAACATGCTGGGGAAAAATTACCATTCATGCTAGCTCTTCTGCAATTTTGTACACATACAATGGTGGTTTGAACTACACGCTAACATTACAATGCTAACATACTAATAGTGCTAAATCATGGTTGAGGTTTAGCAAGTATACTTTGTTTCAGTATTTCTAGCATGCTAGAAGTCAGTATTCAGCATTAAACACACAACTGAGGTTTACAAGGATGATACTGTTTTTTAACAGTTTCATATATATAAAAGTATGTGACAAATATATTTTTATTCTGATTCTACTGTTCAATGACTGATCAAGTTTTCAATGGCGATCTTAATAAAGGAATAGTTGAAAAAATATAAAAGTCAAGCACATCTGCTTGTTAATGTAAGGCTTGGATGCAGCTGCTCGGCTATGGAAACCCATTCCATGAAGTTCTCCACGCACTGTTCCTGAGCTTATCTGAAGGCCACATGAACTTTGGAGATCTGTAGAAACAGACTGCAGAAAGTTGCTGACCAGCATCCACTGACTCAGCCCTGTCATTTTACATGGCCTACCATGTTGTTGTTTCCAATCACTTCCATTTTGTTGTAATACCACTAAGAGTTGACTTGAATATTTATTACAGAGGAAATGCTGGAATTCACTGAGCTCTCATTCTTTCACAAGTGTTTATAGAAGCAGTCTGCATGTCTAGGTGCTTGGTTTTAGCCATGGAACTGAATTCAGTGATTTGGATGGGTGAGTGAATGCTTTTGACAATACAGCGTGAATGTGATTGTGTGGTTGGTGGTGGTCGGAGGGGCTGTAGGCGCAAATTGGCAGCCACACCTCTGTCAGACTGCCCCAGGACAGCTGTGGCTACATTAGTAGCTTACCACCACCAAGTATGATTGAGGTGTGAATGAATAATGCATGAAACTGTAAAGCGTCTTTGGGTGTCTAGAAAAGCGCTATATAAGACTAATGCATTATTATTATTATTAGTGTTCTGCCTTTTTATGGTGCACAGAAACCCCAGGGGGGGCTTTTTTATCACCCTTCCTCTTCACCTGTTATTATTCAGATTTCACGGGTACTGATCAGTCATGCCACCTACAGTGATTTTCAAATGACTCTGCTATTGTTGGCTGCATCACTGAAGGGCTGGAGGATGAACACAAAAGTATGCTGGACAGTTTTGCTTAGTGGTACGAGCTAAGCGATGCTCAGTTCTACAGCTGAACTCTTTAATGCCAGAGTGTAGGGCTATAAATGATGCAAAAATTATATATTTTTCCGTAGTTCATGTACACAGCAAGCACCAGTGACAGATACACCAAAAGGATTGACTGTGTTGTTGTTCACAGGTGCCAAAATAACAAACCTGTTAAGATAGGAAGAAGAAATATTTGGGGTAAAATGTAGGGAGCAAAAGTAAAAAAGTAATCAGAAAAGTAAATACGTAGATAAAGTACAGGTCCCTGAAAAGTGTACTTAAGTACAGTAACGAAGCATTTGTATGGCCCCAGTACCAATGATGGGAAACAGAGGTGAAAGCAGCAGACTTAAAAACCTGAGCAGGAAGGCTGGTTGAGAAACCCCTCAGCATCACTGACAATCCATGCCACCCCATGCATGCCTCCCTGACTGGTCACCACAGCACATGCAGTAAAATGCTCATTACCCCAGGGTGCAGGACTGAGCGCTACAGGAGATCTTTTCTGTCTGTGGCTATTAGACTGTACAACTCCTTCCCATTCTGTAGTGGGGACATTTAAATACATTTTAAAACTCTACATACACAACAACACTTCATAACACCATACTTTTACACCATCTGGTGTTTACCAGTCAGGAAGATTACACCAATAATTTGCTTTCTCTTTTATCACTGACCTCATCTGCTGATAGCATTAACATTATTATTAACAGTGTGTCACTTTCT
>VUQJ01026526.1:0-17500 GCA_015108635.1 Andinoacara biseriatus
GAGTTAATCACAACTGCCTTGGTTTAAAAAAAAAAAAAAAAAAAAAAAAAAAACGTAAAAAAAACAAAGCTGCTGTTTTTGAATTGTGAATCTCGGAGCTACATACAAGGGCTTGATGGAGTGTTATGTTTTCCCTTTAGGTAATGGCAAAGGTAGGTGCTGAAGTTAATTATCTTGTACGTAGCTCGTTTCTGTTTAAGATCATTCTGTTTGTTGGAAGCCAGAAAATCCTTTTGAAATATTAAAGAAAACCAGATCTTGATGTTAAAAAGTTTATATCACGTGTTTTCCTTTGTTTGAGCTCCATCTTGATTTGGCATGGCAGCAATTTCAGAGTTTGTATTTACTAACAAATGTCCTGAGGCTTACCTATTTAGCTGATCACCAGTGTGGTCCAGTCTTTGCAGCAGTGATGAATGAGATTTCCTAACAAACAGTAAGTCCCCTTTTTACAATTTGTTTTTCATGTTTAATAAAGTTCTTCAGTGTACAGGACTTGTGTGTGTTTTTGTAACAATTTGATATTGTAAATTTAAAAAAAAACTTAAATAAGCACTCCTTTAGCTCACCAAGAATAAACTTTATTTCCCATTTGGAATATTTTTTCCAGTGTTATGCTCTTGCACAAGTCAAATGTACATATTAGAACTGCCATCTCTGGTCCTTAACAAAGCAGTCTTAGAGGAGATGAGTGCAGTGGAATGTGATCGGGATCCTGTGCCGGGAGGGCGTGTTCAGCATGGCTGGCATGCATCGCAGTTTGTACAAACAAGTTTGAGACAGACACTGCGTTCAGAGCACCAGGGTGCAGCTGACTTTTGCATATGCTCAAGTTTCTGATTTTTAGTTTAACCCAATAAATGCTTAGAGATCAACTTAAATTTCAACTAATCTCAAAATGTAACTCATACTGTATTAAAGATATGAATATATTATGTATCTACAGTAAGTCAGCAGACCTAACATGACAAACATGTAACAGATGAGGAAAAAAAATTAAAAGCACTAAACTTTAAGTAATGGTAGAACTGCAAAATAGGCACATATGGCAGAAAATACACAGATTTGATTTTAACAGTAAATTTTGTTCATTACACAAGATTTGAGGGGAGGGGGAATCAGGAAAACTATCAATCTCCCATCACAAAGTGCACTCAGTCAATGTGGAATAAAAGCAATCAACACAAACACACCACAAAAAGTTGATTCAGTATAGCCTCGTTTTGCAAACATTCACTTTGTGTAATGGATTTTGCAAGCGCTGTATCTGTAGCATGCTGACGTGAAGGTAAACAACTGATAATGGATGTCAACTGCCTGAGGTGAAAAATAAAGCACACCACATGACCTAATATGCACACAACTGCTGTAGTTTGCTGCCTTTGTAGCACGGTGTTAAAAAAAAAAAAAGAAGGGGGGCAAAAAAGAAAACCGCAACAACTATGAAGAGGCTGTTGCAGGTTTGTCTAAATGCAGCCACATACAGCAGACTAGACCCTAGACACACGTGACTTGATTATAGCAAAGCATACACACATTACACTGACTGAGCATGAGTGAAATCAGAGAAATACAATCAATACCAATCAAAGAAAGTACAACATGACTGCAAAGGAAAACGGGTTTCAGCGAGTGTCCAGTTCAGGAGTCGGTTTGGGGGTTGGGGGCAAGTCTGAAAGCAGAGAGTCTGTCAGGTTGTGATTGTGTTTAAATGCTATAGGTTCCCCCACTTCTCCGGAGGCGGAAACTGTTCTAGACTGCCGCTCTCACTGTGCTCCTGCTCTCCCATGGTGAAGGTTAATCTGTACTGCAGCTTCACTTTCTCCTGAGGCACACAAACACACACAGAATGAGGGTTGAACATCCACGAAAAACAAAAAACCTTCACAGTGCCAGCATGAGAACTTAAACTACCGCTCTGTCTTTATCCAGCTCTTTGGTTTGTATTATTAAAAGGACTGTGGAGTGAACATTTAGTGCTTTTCCTTATCTGTCACAGACAGTTTGGACACACTGGTATTTGTATATACTGTTACACTAATTATTATTTCCTGGAGAGGCAGCAGTACAATCTCATTGTTGCCCGTTTAATTGGGGCATGGCCCAGTACAAAATTGCTTTTGCAGTTATATTTAATTGTGGTTTCTGATTTTTAAGTTGGGGCTTCCTTTGCCTCCAGTTTTGATACCCCCCCCCCTCACCCCCACCCCTTGCCAAACTAATCAGCTCTGAAAACATGTTGCACTTATCCACTTCTGAACATTTTAAAGGCTCCACAAGAGCCTTCTTGACCTACCTTGTTTGGATTTGCTAGAAGCAAGATCTGTGTGACAGCAGCAGGAGGGAGGATGGGATTGAAAGCTGGGAGCTCTGTCCCTGACGGGGGCTGCAGCTTCACGGCCATTGACTACAGTTGATAAATGAAAACATTGTTTTGTTTTTTAACTGAGACGATAAATCAACAGCAGTGAATCTCATTTACTGCATCTGACAGAGGGGACAAAGGACCTGAACTATCTCACTGCTGACCTTTGGAGCAGTAGTCTGGAAGTTTATGTCTTTGACGGGGACAGGGGCTGACGACAGCATGGAGATAATCACCACTAGAACATCAGGTCGAGATGGTGGCGAGTCACGAGCAAAGTGAAAGAGAACCCTCAGACTGTGGCTGTCGAACACAGTTACAGGTAACAGACTACCTGCAGAAAGACATGACAGAAAGGAGAAATTAGTCCATCATACATCAACACACTCAAAATGTAGGCAGATTGTATGAAATGCACAAGACATTACAACTGCAGGGGGAAAACAAGCTTGCTTGGTATAAAACCAATTAAGTGATCTCAGATTACTTACTGGGCTTGATGGATTCTAATGGTAAAAAAACATCAGTCAGAGAAACTTCTGCAGAAGCAGCTTCACTATGAGAGGGAGACATATCCAGCAGTGTAGCTCTAAGGCTGGACTGAGAGTTGGGAATAGGTGCAGGAGGTTCAGCGGTAAAAGCTGGAATTGGGTTTGGAGCGACGTTTGCCCCGGATTTGTTCTGGAGGTCTCTTAGAGTCGGTTTAGACTGCTGCTTGTCCCTTAAAGAAAAAGAATGAGCAACTCATGGTCAACTTTTGTTTTGAGTTTCTAAATTATTTTGACCAGTTGTTTAAAGAAATGGCAGTTTAACCAACTCCTGAATAAACACTGTTGCTGTCTTAAACCGTTTCCTAACCAGTGTAGCAGAGGTGCTGTGCTGGAGGAGTGCTGGCAGTGTCAAGCCAGATGAACATAACAAATCAAAACTTAAAGCATTAGCATGATCTTAAAGCAATTTCCTATGAATTTAGTACAAAAATGTGACTGTGCTCAAATTTTATTAGGTACCATTTGACCTGCAGCCCCTCTGGAGGTAGAGACTGCTGCAGCAGGGCTTTTCCCAGCAGGTCCAGTTCATCCAAGGCTGAGTTCCCAGGGGTGGAGCCAGATGAAAGGGGCTGAGAGTGGGGCAGTGGATCTGGACTCAGGAGGAGACTGGGTGCTGTTGGGATATCTGCATCTATGCTGTCAGAGGACTGAAAGTAAAAAAAAAAAGTGAATATGGAAAAAGAAAAAAAAATAGTGATGCATTAATGCTTCAGAGATGCAATAACACATTTTCTCCACTGCTCACCTGGAAGGAGTCCCAGGCTGTGGAGTCCTCGGGCTGTGAGACAGGGTTAGAGGTGTGTGTTCCTTCACTTAAACCTGTGTGAGACACAAAGTGTTGTATTTTTTTTTAGGAGAAGTTTTCTTTCCCTCTGTTTGTTGAACTCTGAGATTTAAGTTGTATCCTGCATCCTGTGTGCTGTCTGACGTGTTAATTACCGAGTGACATTAGTTCATCATCAAGGAGACTAATCCCCATGTCCTGTGAGGGGGGGTTGAGGCTGTCTGTTGGAGTGGGAAACTCTGGGAAGGAAGGAGGCGACTGCGGTGACGTGTCCAATCCCGACAGATCTAGCAGCGCTGTCCCTCCTCCTGTGAGAAATCAATTCAGTGTTGTTCATCCCCATCAGGACCGCTCATTTTAAACACAATCAACTGTCTTCCTCTGTGTTTAGAGTTTTCACCCACCAGTTTGTTTCTGTGTGTTTAATGTGCTGTTTCCATTTACAATCTCTCCCTTCACCTGCTGCTTGTACAGGTTGATGACATGAGTCAGACTGTCGTTGGCCTGCAGGATCTCTGCTGTGGAGAGATGTGACAAAACCCTTTTCGTTGCCATTAATTAGAATGCACTGTCTGTTAGAAAGACTGCTCATAAACTGGTAGATCAAAGCAAAGAAAACAAAGAAGAAAAAAAAAGACGCTGAATGTGATAGTAGGAATACTAGAGAGGATTAATTTTTAGGCTTTATAATTTTATAGGCTTAAAATGAGGATTTTTTAAAAAAATAAATAAATAAATCTTTGAATCTACTAAAGTAGTTTCATGTGATTCCCTGTCTAAAATAATCCCTATTCAGCTTAAACTGTTCCTTGGTGCACCCCCTTAGCTCATCCATTGTCTACAACAAGCTGTTTTAGCTCCTTCACCTTTTAGCTTCATGATATGGCTCATCAGCTTTATCCCTCGGTAATCACCTTTGTTCTTGAAAATTGGTACCAGTACACTTCCTTCTCCATTCCTCAGACATCCTCTCACTCTCCAAGACGTGTGTTGAACAGACTGGTCAAAAAGTCCACTGTCATCTCTCCTGGACATCTCCATACCGCCACACTTATGTCATCTGCACCTACCACCTTTACACTCTCCATCATCTTCATAGCTGCCCTTACGTCCTTCTTACTAACTGTCCTCCATCTGTCCTCCTGTCACTCTCATTTTCTGCATTCATCAGGCCTTCAAAGCACTCCTTCCATCTTCTCAACACACTCTCTTCACTCATTAGTACGTTTGCTGCTAACTGGCTGCACATTCTAGATCAATCTCTATCTAGGCAATTAAGACCTTTCCTGCTTCCATAGTATCCGGCCTCATACATAAGCCTTTTCCTTTGCCACCTCCCTCTTTGCCAAGAGAGCTCTTCTCCATTTAAATACTATTTAATGGCAGATGAATAGTAAGTAAGCTCACCCAGAGCCTCGTCGTTGTCCTCAGTGTCACTTGCCAGTCTGAACAGTGTTGGTCTCATTTTCTCACAGCGCTGATACAGGTCCTGACCACACAGCACAAACACCATAATTAAAAATGCTTTGAATCAAGTCCATTTCAAGCTGATTTACTACTCGTGCTGAAGTTTGGTTCATAAAGGAATCAACCAAACTTTCCCCTGATTTAAAGCATCTGTCTTTTATCTCACCTGTATCAGTTCAGCATTGCTCTGATTGGTAGCAGTGCTGTCATAGTCCTGCAGAAGTTGAGTCAGTAAAGTGACGCTCTCCTTCACCTCCTGAATGGCATTCACCCGCTTTGACACCTTCTCTGCGCGCCTCTGATCCTAAAACCAATGAGAGACAAATTCACAAACTGCACAGACAGCAGGTTTGGACCACAAACAAGTGCAAATGTATGTAACAATCGTAAATGAACCAAACTGTGGTGACCTATAACACAGGTCACCACAGCAGTAAGGCAGTAAAGCCAGAGCACAGCGAGGTCAGGGCAATCGAAGTTCACGAACGAGAGCAAAGAGTATTTCCTATTACACATAAAATGGGTATAAATTTACTCATCACTTTGCAAGTGACACACAAATGCCCACATGGCAATCTACCTCTTTCAGTTATTGCTCCACTGTGAGTGCAGCATTTTACTCCTTTTCCTAAAAATCACACACCACTGCACCAAATCAATGTGGTGGAACCAAACTAAAGTGGTTATTAAAAAGAGTAGAGAGGAAAAGGAAAACAAGTTTACCTCTTGGACCATTTCCTTGATGAGCTTGTTGGCAGCTTTGAGGTCTTCAGGGTGCGAGCTGTTCAATAGGCGAGACAGCATCTGACAAAGCCAGAGTTCACCGTGTGAAAATGTTTGAGGACTTCTAGCATGCTGGAAGCTAGTTTATGTCATATTGCATCCCTAAATAACTGATTAACATAAGCTGCTGTATAAGTCCTTACTTTTGATTTCTCTTCATCTTCAAAAATAGCATTCTTGGGTCTGGGTGGAGGAAGGTTCAGCAGTTTGTCAGGTGGCAGGTCAGGATCTTGTTTAATAATACCTGATTTACAAGCAGAGAACACAAATTTGAGGCATTAAATGCTTCTAATCATTTGTCATTAGCCGCTTTAGTCCTTCAAATATAATAATATAAGGCATTTTATCCAAGTCAAATGTAAAGTGGACCTCCAAATTTTGTTCTTGAATTCTAAAAGTAGAGTAGCTTTGCATGAATTAAGTGCGCTATAATCCTTTTTTAATCTTACACTGCGCCTTTGTGTGAGACGGTTCATACACCTTTCATCTGATTGGATGGAACTCTGAAACTGAAGATTTGTACAGCAGATGGGTGGGCCTGTGTGCCCGGGACAACCATATTAGGATTATCCCCCTCTCAGTGTAACCATACAGAGCCAAGAGTCAGAAAAATTAAGTGAAATAGAGTTTTTAGAGCAGTTTGAGCTTCAGGATCACAGAAATTACCTGCATAAACACTGACCATTTGACCATTTTTACGAGCATCAACCAGGTTAACAGTAAATATATGTTACAAGAAAAATAAAGAAAAGCACAATGGGTCCCCTGTAAAATGGGTTTTGGCTGCAAACCCTAGTACTTCATTTACTGAAGGGCAGATTGACTCTTACCTTGTTTTTTTAGCATCTGATAAGCATCTGAGATCTTGGCTTCGTCCGGTAAAGCCAAAGTCCAGCTATAGATCAACTCAAAAACTTTTTTTTTAACTGGCTCAGGGGACCGTGTTCCAAGGTACTACATAGGAAATGAGGACAAAACCCAAGAGATTCACACAAAAAAGATCAACAAAGAGAAAAAACATGTCTGAAAGAAGCACAGACACACAGAAACAGTCTAAAAAGTCCTACCTTGGGAGAAACCACTTTGATGAGTTCATTGAGAAAACGGAACTTGCCTACTTCACTGTGAAACCTTTTCCCACAGTTTTTCATACACGTCTCCAGAACCTTAGAATTAAAGGGTGGAAAAAACACATCATGGCAAAATTTCAATCTAAAGCAACAAGCTGCTAAAGGCAGCAAATACGTGACTGAACAGACCCTGGTTTAGATCTGAACTTACAAGCAATGCCTGCATGGCCTCCCACTCTTGTGGAGACTGGATTTTGTGGGCCAGGAGCCTGGTGGCCAGCTGCGGTCTATAAACATGTCAGTTTTGTTTTGGTGTTTTTGTTAAAAAAACAAACAAACAAGCAAGCAAACAAAAAAAACCCAACATGCAAGAAAATGACTGTTGTCCTTTCCTAAACAAACAAACTAAAAGTTGAGGCACACACTGACAAGATTTCTATTAAACATTTGTGCCTTCATGAATAACAGGCATTAAGCTGAATACATGTGTTAAACATACCTTCATAGTTAGCAATGGTGTAGAATACCATTCAATTTCAATTCAAAAGAAACTGTCTTTTTGTAGAAAAGATGACTATTTATGATCAACACTGATCTTCAGGATCAGTAAGACCATAAATATTGAATGACACATAAATAATGTTTTGGCCCCCAGGGCCAGTTCTTACCCCTCCAACTCATTGTTGAGCTGGTCACAGAAGGCATGGATGCTACTCCAGTCTGTGTCTCTGTTAAGTGGATTTGTGGCTCTGTCTGAAATGGGATAACAGATAAAAGAATTTATAGATGTTACTAACGTTACTGCATTTTATTAACATCATTATTTCAATATTAAAAGCACCCATCTTGAAATTTGTTTACCGCAAACTGCTATAATTTCCTAGTATCGTTCTTGGAAGATGCCACCGAGTTGAGAACAAGCACATGAGTACAGTTTTACTGCAGCCTCCAAAATGCCTCTTTAGACACTTCTCTGTGGCAGTTTCAACAAAAATATGCTTCATTAACCATTTTCGGACATTTATGCTATGTTTATAAATTTGCTACAAGTGTTTAATATGCTGGCGATAGAATGTATGATGTCTTTCACTACCCATAAGGTTATCTTGTCAAAATAATGTACACAACTCAGACTGAGCAGGCAAGAGGTCTGTGCCACACAATTCCAGCACGTCACCAAGCAGTCAAATACACGGGACAGGTGCTAACAGAGTGTAAGGTTAGCTAGCTTGCTGTCGACAATCACAGTTACAGTCGTCTCTTCTCGATCTTTTTTGCGATGTTACAGGTTTGCCTTAACCACAGTCTAAACCTATGTGAATGAAAATGCTGGGTCCCGCGATCTCAGCCGTAAAACCAAAGCCAAGCATGTCTATGCTGTGTTGACAGCTGGCAAGCAGAGCTCCGGATCTAGGTTAGCATCTTGGATGTGACGGCGGGGTCCGAGTCCCCTCTAATGGGATACGCGAAGCAACGATGAGCTCGCATCTCATCTACAACAACTCACAGATAACAACTTGTCACCGTCGGGGTCCTCAGACAAGAAAGGCTCAGCGAAATAAGTTTAAAACACTCACTGATACGAGACTCCAAACTCTCTGCATCGGGAGGCGCCGCCATCACTGCGAGATTTATGTGGTGCCTCGATCTCGCGAGAAGTGGACAGACGTAGAAAATAGCCAACAGCAAGTTGACTGTCATGTAATTCATATGGGTATATATTAAGTGAAATTAATAATACTGGTATGCAATAAATAATTATGACAATATTCAAATATTGCTGTCCTTAAAAAAACAATCAAATATTTTCACTTTAGCTATAAATTACATTACAAAATCTATTCCAATAAAAATGTATAAATGTTTTATTTGAATATAAAATGTACTATCTATGATTTGAACGTGAATAATTTTTCTAGTAAACCAATATCCATCACAGAGCTCTTGAGCGGAACGTGCCGGAAGTTGCGTTTCTTCCAATTAAAGCATAAAAAATCGGATTCACTTTATTTATTTATTTATTTATTTATTTATTTATTTGCTTCAGGTTGACCCCAGTTTTGTCTCAAATCCTTTTTTTCCCAGACCAAGTCATGTAGGTGAGTATTTGTGAGTATTTGTTTGTGGTCCAACACGTCACAAAACCTTTTTCGTACATGAGGTGAGATGGGGGGGTGAGATGAACAAACAGTACGGTGAGTTGAAACGGTCTGTGAAGTTTGCAGAAATAAACTAATTATAAACCTCCTCTTCCTAATTACAGAGACACAGCAGCAGCTCTGTGTCTCCCCCCAGCGGCAGCTATTATGCATTTCATTGATTGTGGAGTACAGTAGGGTTTAGTAACTGGATTAAGTTTAAACCCGTATGTATCTAATAGACCAGTAGAACTTTTTGGGCTTTGGGCAGCACTTTTCTTCAGTGAGGGCTTCGGTGCAGCTTTGTGGTGGAAAGAATAACAGCGAGCTACCGTGAGGGAAAGACTGCGGTTGTGGCTGCGCTTTACTTGCGCGGCCACCTTTGTTTATGTTTGACAAAGCAGCACCAACGGGGGAAAAGCTTAACTTCCTTCCTTTCTGCTGCTACTTCACCACTACTACGTGCAAGACTGGGCGCAGTGAAACAGTTGCAAGGTAGATGCTCTGCTTCCTGTTTTCTCTGCAAAGCGAGTTCTGCAGAGCTATTATTTGATCTCTCACGGTGCCATGTTCTCCTCCCTGACCACTGGTGAAAAGTCGCAAGAGAAATGGCATCACCGAGGGCTTTATTGAAGTGGTGCCGCGTCACATGCGCCACTTATCCCGACGTGGAAATAACGAACATGTCAGCCTCATTCAGAGATGGACTGGCATTTTGTGCCATCATCCACAAACACCGACCTGAGCTGATGTGAGTAAGAACATATGTTAGCAAAGCTGTGTTTGTTGTGCAGAGTAAAGTGTGCTGTGCTTCTAACTTTGTCCCTGTCTTTTGCTGGCTTGAGATTTAACTGCATAATCTGGAGTAGAGAAGGATCGTTAATTTGATTCATCTGACACTCGACCACTGATCTAAAATCATCTGATCTTTGATCTTTACCGGATTTTTGCTTCTCTTGGCTTTATATATGTGCTCTCTGTAGTTAACCGTCAGCTCTGTAGTTAGTTTATTGTTTTGTTTTGTTTTTATTTGGGATTTTAATAATCTCTCCACTTTCTTGATTTTGATCCAGAGATTTCAGGTCCCTCTCCAAAGACAATGATTATCAAAATAACAAGCTGGTGAGTTTTTTTTAAATTGAAACTGGGATGCAAGCGTTTCTCCCATATCTCTGTTTCGGCTATTCGCTTTCATTCTGTTTCTCTCCTGTTGGGCCTGCAGGCATTTGAGGTTGCAGAAACAAAGCTGGGGATCCCTGCGTTGCTGGATCCGAGGGACATGGTTTCCACCAAGATGCCTGATCGTTTAAGTGTCATCTCCTACATTGCTCAGTACTACTGCTTCTTCAATGGGAAATCTCCGGGTGTGTTGAATGTCATCCTACCTGTTATGTCTTATTGTCTTTAATCATATATATATAATTTTTTTTCATCAACACTACCAGAAAACTTCAAGCAGATGTTTATAGTCTTGCTCAAAGGCGCTTTAATGTTAAAGGACAGTTAAAGGTCCCCTCAGGGAATTTGCTTAAAGTTGCACCTCTTTTTCCACCTGCATTATTAGCAGTGCTTGGATGCACCTTCTATCCTTCACTGTTGAGCTCAAGTGAATGAAATCAGCCAGGCCACAGCTGTCCTCAGACAAGCGCAGTGCACGTACCAACGTTTGCATGTCTTATCTTGACTTTGCAGCGGGTCCAGCCAGATCGTGGTCATCGCACGGCACCGTCTTACACAGTCTCTCAAAGAGCAAAACTTACCAGCATCCGAAACGCATGAAGGTAAATGCTCACAGGCTATTTTTGCTCCTGATTTAGTCACCTCTGTGGGTGTCACTCGAGCGGCTGGTTTCTGTTCTGTTTTCAGAGTTTGACTGATATCAAAACCGGTCGAGAGGAAAATGTTTCTGACACCCGGCCGCAGACGGTGTGTAATTTGTGTTTGAAGCCTGTGCACCTGATACAGAGACATTTGGTGGATGGAAAGATTTACCATCGCAGCTGTTTCAGGTAACAGCAGCTTACAGTACTGTACAAAAGTCTTCAGCCACCCCTCATTTCAGATATTGGCTGCAATGGCTTCAAATTCAGTCCAGTCTTTGTACCTGACCTTTTTTCTTTTTGCTAAGCCACTTAACAGTGACCTGAACCAGTTTTAAATATCTTTAGCCACTTTGTTGCTAGCAGCCTGTCGTAAAAACACATCAAGTGAGAGACCTGAGAAGATATCTACAGCAGATGAACACTAAACACACGGCCAGTGCAGTAAAATCATATCTGATAGAAACACACAATGGAACACTATCAGTCATGGATTGGCCTCCCCAGAGCTCGGACCTCAACATTACTGAAGCAGTGTGAGATCATCTCGACAGAAATCGGAACAAAATGCAGCCAACATCCCGAGAAGAGCTTTGAATGTCCTTCAGCCTGGAGAATTGTTCCTATTTGTAGACATTTCAGTGATTCACTGCACGTATTTCCCATTTTTCCAAGCAAAATATTAAAAAAATGAGTCGTGGCTCAAGACTTTTGTACAGTTCTATATTTTTTTCTCCTGTTACCGTTTACATCTGTTTGAGGAGAAATACAATCGACTGTGTTTTTAATGTCTCTCTGGGTAACTATTTTGATCGTATTTGAATAGTTTTGAGTGTGTCTCAAATAATCCATATCGCCGCTCAGCATTGCAAACAATAACTCATTTATATGAGATATTCAGACCCCACTGTGTGTGTGTTAGTGACACTTTTACATATAACTTTTGTCTTTCAGGTGCAGAGTGTGCCACACCACTCTTTTATCACAGTCTTATACACAAGGAAGTGACGCCGGCTCCTTGATCTGCACTTATCATACAACAAACAGTAAAGGTACTTGTGTCAACCTCAGTGGGCAAACTGGATCTCAAAGTAAACTTCAGGCAGTTTGTTTTTCTCTGGGAGGACTGCCTATCACCAGCGTTCCTCATTACACTAAGAAAACAGAGTCAGAGGACGGACTGGTTTGTAAGACAGCAGAAACGGGCGGGATAAAGAACCAGGAGGAGAACAGAGAGGACAAAAACAAAGAAAATGGGGACTCGTCGGTTGCGCCCGTGGAGCTCCCTTCCTCCTGTGTGCAAATAACAGACAGACCTACTCATCCTGTTCCAGCACCAAGACAGGTTTCACACTCCTCTGTAGGCCAAACTTCACAGACTGTAAATAGCTCCCCTGCTGCAGGTAAATCAGCACACATTGTTTTATCATAGCTGTTCACCTGTAATTATTATATTTCTACATTCTGTGCATGTCCTGCTTGTACCTTTGTTTCTCTGTCAAGACACACTTGAAGTAAAATAGTAATGACATGTTTAGGTTTCCTCACTCTTTGTCTTTGCAGGTAGTTTATCCAGTCAAAGCAAATGTCCGCCCAGTCCGCCTCATGTGTAAGTGTAGCATAAACAACCTGTTCTTCACTTCCCTTATGGCACAGACTTGTGTTTCCTTATGCATTTCTTTTAAATATCATGTCACATTGTATTCTTTTTGTGGGTAGAGTCAATAGACTACACAGCACATCATATATTTTAGAATATGCGTGGGAAGTTTCTGTGGTGGAAATCAAATAAGTAAAAGAAAATCCCCAACAGGAGAGCAGTCTCCGCTGTAAAGGTCCTAATAACTGACTTTCTTCCATGTGTTATTATATTCCAATACTCTTTGTAGCACCAGCCCAACCAGCTCTAGCTCTAAGATGAAAAGCAGCCATCCGTGGATGGCCCTTGTGCATTCGGGACCCTGGACACAACTGCCTCCAGCTCCACCTCCAGTTCCCACGACTCGATCCAAATCTGTCTCTAACCTGCAGGGTTCATGCAACAGGCCCGGAGCACCTCCTCTAAATCCATTTGAAGAGGAGCAAGAGGAGGATTATGAGAGAGAGGCTGCAGAACCCAAGTCTGAAAACCTAAATAAGCCTTTAGTGGCAGCTGTTCATTTGGAGAACAGTTCCTTTGAATCTGAGGAGAATAAAGAAAAAACAGCCATTCCACAGAAGAGCCCAGATGTCAAAGAGGGTGGTGAAGTTGCAGAACCAGGCCCAGTAGAGGGAGTGACGGCAGATACTAACGCAGAGGGACCTTCTAGTGAAGGATCTGGAAACGGTATTCAGATTGTTTCATCAGGTCTGACAGAAGCAGCAGGAGCAGCAGGGCCGTCTCCCACTGCAGCTTCAAAACAGAGTCGCATTTTACCCAGGAGTCTTTCTGTGCCAGCCATCACATCTGACTACTCTGACTACTCTGTGCCTGTCAGTCAAACGGAGGCGGATGAAGCTTTCACGTCATGTCAAAGTAAGGTACGATCACAGCGCAGTCTTTGTGTTACTACAGTCGCAAATCCACCGACCAGAGTGCATTGTTTGTACTTTTAGGTAGACAAGACATTCAGGTATGGGGTTCCTTACAATTTTCCAGATTATATTTTCTTTCCATTTCCAGCCTTCCGGCAGAGAAGATCCTTTGGATCAAAACCCCACAATGTCCAAATCAGAGACCTTTCAGGACCTCTCATCCGGTCGGGGTCCTGCCCCTGGCCACGGTTTCCCGCTTATCAAGAGAAAGGTACAGTTGCTGGATTTAGAGCAAACTCAAATGTGCCTCTGTGTCACGTACGCACAGACTCATCATTAATATGAGGAGTTTTGAGCACTCAGCAAGCGCAGTTCAGTACTTGGTGTCATTTTTTTCTTGTGTAAATTCATTAAGAGTTGAGTTTTGGTCATATTTGCTGCTTTACAGGTGCAGACAGATCAGTGTGCTTCGGCAGAAGAGCTGCAGGTGCAGATGAGACAAGTGGATCAACATCTGGAGGCACTGGAACAAAAAGGAGTCCAACTGGAGAGGAGTCTGAGAGGCTGCAAGAATGGTTCTTACTAAATAAAACTATTTATTGGCACAGAAACCCTAATACTGTGAATACACTTTGCAAAAATAGCAACACGATCTCTGTTTTGAAGCTTCCTGCTTTTTATTTCAGATAAAGAGGAGGAACAAATGCTAATGGAGTGGTTCTCTCTTATCCACGAGCGGCATGTTCTGAGGTGCCACGATACAGAGCTGGTTTACCTGTAAGCAAGCTGGATACTAGTAGATGTTATTCCTTCTTTTTATTCCCATAAGGGATTTCTGAGTGTTGTAAAGATGGGTTGTATGATTTTTGTTTCTCAGGACAAAGCAGAAAAAGTTGGAGGACAGGCAGGCAGACGTGGAGTACGACCTCCGGTGTCTCTTTAATAAACCTGGTAAGTGTCGTACTCTGTGCATCACTCTGTTACTTTTATCATTTGGGGAGGGGGGGGGGTGTTGTGAATGATTCAAGGATCAATAATCCTTTAGCCTGGGTGGGGGGTGTAGCACTGCTGGATGGTCCTCACATTTTCTGTATTTTAGGATGAATTTGACATAAATAGCATCCGATTTTTGAGAGTCAGGGCGAATTGTGACAGAAGGAGAGCAGCAGGAGTGAAAGGGAAGACCTGCTGTGATGTATGAGTTGCGGATGGTTTGGATATGTGCAGATGTGAGATAGTGAATTAAGTGGACAAAGGGTGTTGAATATGGAGCTTCCAGGCAGGAGGAAAAGAGGAAGACCACAGACCAGATTTGTGGATGCAGTGAAGGAGGTCATGCAGGGGGTGGGTGTGACAGAGGAGGGATAGGGTGAGATGGAGGCAGATGTGGTGACGCTTTAAAGGGAGCAGCTGAAAGAAGAAGATGATCCTAAACGTAGGAAAGAAGTCCCAATTAAACAAATGTGTGAAAATAACAGACTTGTTCATTTATTTGTTGTGGAAAATGATGCAATATCACACTGTGAGTGAACGACGTATGTGAAGTATCAGTAGCTGATGTGACCCCAGTGTGCAGCCAGAACTGCAGCTTAATTTTGTGTGTCGGTGTGGAGGAGGCTTATCCCAGAGCAGCTTCAACTTCATGATGCTGGTGGGTTTCCTCACATGAACTGCTCCCTGCCTCGCACTCTGTTGTTGTTGTTGTTGTTCACTCGTCTCCTGATGATCGACCATTAGTTGTTTAGAAGTTAATCTGTGTTCAGGGGCGGGCTGGGGTTGATATTCAGCCCGGGAGCTTGGTTTGGAGAGGCCGCGGGAGCGGCACCGCAAGTGCTGCTGTGGTAAATTGGGTAAAAATAAATAAATAAAATAAAATTTCTGATCACCAGCCGGTTCGGCCTGGAAACGACCGGCAGTTCGAGAAACCTCCCGAACCTCCCGATGGCCATCACGCCCCTGTCTGTGTTCCTTTGTGATTTCCCAACTCACACCTATTGTCATGTCTTTGTCTGACTGCAATCACACCTTCGAATTAACGGAAAATCAGTAAATTAGAGAGTTGCATGCTCTTGTCATTCACAGATATGTGATATTGGATCCTGACACGCTTTTTGAGAATAAACTGTGTAACAAGAACAGAAAACACTACAAGAAGGCTTTTGATTGGCTCTTAAACAAATAAATGAATATGTTTCTATAAGAGCAACATTAATTTTATTGTGAAATTTTGCACGTTACCGTCTGCACGTACAGATAAGAATTGGAGCCAGGAGGATCGAGATAAAGAGAAGAATCTCATGGATGAGCTGGTAACCATCATTGAACGAAGGAACCAGATCATCAGCAGCCTGGATCAGGACAGGCAGAGGTACTTTGGGGAGGGCGTCAATAAAGTATGCTTTCACATTTATAGATTTTATAAATGCAACATTGTTTTTTTGACTAGGGAAAGAGAAAATAACGTGCTTTGGGAAGACATAATGAAGAACAAAGGTAAGAAAATTATCTCTCTAATATGAGCCTGTTTGTACTGTTCTGTTACTTCTGTTTTCGTGTATGAAGACGGCAGAAAGAAATGGATTCTCTGGATTACAAATAATGCTCTACAGTAATGTTTGCTTACTTCTTAATGTTTGATTTAGTGCAGTTATCTGTTCCATCTCTTCTCAGACTTCCAGAAAGAAGGATCGAAAGAGCTAAGGAAGTCAAAACGAGATTTCAAGCCCACGAAAGTACTTAAAATGCTGAACCATAAAGAGGAGAGCACGAAGGACCCGGTGGACAAAAAGAGCTGAAGAACTGTCAGAAGCTCTCATTGGCAGCAAACTGCTCTCTTCATAGTTTGAAAAACGCCCTTATTAATTGCATGTTTACTGGTTATGTGTTAAAGCCCAGCTCAGTAACACTGACAAAACAAACTGGATTGTTCTCAGTCAGTACTTTGTATATATTATTATTAATATGCATTTTTGCTTCAGTTCTTATTTACTGGCCATAAAAGTAGCATCTTATTTTTTTTTATTATATTACACGTGTTTGTTTAAGTTTGCAATAAATATTTGGATATTTTAAGGACTGCCTGTAGTGGATTTGAATTGATCCAAAACGGTTGCCCAGGTAGGTGCAACTTTACTTTAGCTGTTCACTGTAAAATGACATCATATACATGCACAGTATGCTTATTAACAACAGCAGTGTAGGATTATGTCCATTTTCAGTTTTTTGTTTTTCCTTTCTTCAATATGATTTTAAGTTAAAAAGAAAATAATGGAGAGAAGAGGCTCTTATTCTGAAAGTTTGACGTTTTTGAACTAATGAAGAAGAAAATGACATTTCTGTACTGGGCCATGATAGTCCCTGCAGAGAGTCATGTTGGCAGGTCTAAATGAAACTCAGACAAACTAAAAAGCATTTAAGCAGCTGTAACTACATTAACATAGAAAATTATACTTTCCTTATAGTTTTAAAGAGCATGTTTAAGTAAGTGTATTAATACTGCGGTATGTTGTCTCACAGAATGAGTAAAATTATAACAGACAAAAAAAACTACACACATTCACGTCACTCTAAAAAGAGGAAGAGAAATAAGCACTTGTACCACAAATATCTCAATTTATTTCTCATTACAACAGTTTCTTTCTTTCTATCTTTCTTTCTTTCTTGTCAACTGTTTTTGTTTGTTTTAGTGCTTTGCAGCACAAGAGGAACGAAAAACAAAAGTTCCTTTTCCTGTTTATCATCCGGAATATTATATCCAACGCACAAAGCCACCGGAAGTTTGCTTCGTAACGTTCATGTGGGTCTCTACTAACAACAAATTGTGCTCCATTTCTGTTACCGTTTGAATACAGAGCTACAGAAACTTTAGAATAAAGCATGTCCGACAACGAAGATAAGTAAGTAATGGCAGCGCTTTGATTAAAATGGCATTAAGATGCGTATTTATTAAATGAAAGACTGAATTAGCGTTGTAGCTAACTTGGTTTAGCCTCACGACTGAGTGATCCG